>PVKU01007371.1:0-88610 GCA_004027475.1 Anoura caudifer
TTTTTTCTTCCCCTGCAACAATGTCAATACAGCTTGAAAACAAAGAATTCCACTTATTTCCTTCAGTAACATGGCATTAATGTGGCATTTTTTAACTAAAAGCCTGAGGCATTACTCTGTCAAGAGCTATGGAAGTGAGATTCTGAACAGTTAAGGATATTGTCCCTGGTGACAATAAACAACAACAAAACAGATAACTGAACACTCAGTCCACTAGAGTCTAAACTCTGATCTGTGCCCGCTGTGCTTCAAAGTGTATTCATGGGGGTGGGGGAGGAATAAAACCTAATGAGTAACAGCATTAAATCTTTCAGAAAAATAATAACATTCCAAATTATATTATCCAATGGATAGTAACAACTTTCAAAATCTTGACCCAGAATGTATGACTCTTGGGGAAGTAAGGAAGAGCTTTTTCTAATCAATCTGTTCATAAAACAGAAAATTCAATAGTGAACAATTCCATTAGATAGATATGTATTCTGCTTTGTCTTCTAGAAGATACTATGCAAGGCACTACCAGGAATAAATTATTGTCACTATACTGATAGTTTTATAATGGGATATTAGGATGGCCTTGGCCAAAACAAACTTAATCACCTTAATGTTCCCCTCAGTTTCACTAACTTTAGACAGGTTTCTTGCTGACTATAGGTTCCTGATTTCCCTTTTCTTAGAGCATTTACTTCAAATAGCTATTAATTACAAATAGAAAAAATTACAAACTTTTTCTCTGTCCCTTTGAAATGTAATTAAATCTTCTCCCAGACTCTTGCCAGTTTTACAACCCAGGAAATATCTTTTTTTTAATGCCACAGAACCATCCTTTCTAAATGTAATCATCTATGTAGACAGAGCCCCTCTCTGCCAGGCTCTGAGAGGATAGGAGCATAACTTAGATAAACACAATTAATGAATACTGATGACTTAATCACATTGACCACTAGGCCCCTTCACTTCCTCTAATACTTTTCTACAAGCTCAACCCAGCTAATGGAAACTTCTGAATCAATGGGGTTGAGTTTCAACCTCCCCTGTGGCAGTGGATTTGAATAGACTCTTCCTCACCTGTTTAACTCTGTGCAGTACAGTTTTTCTTTGACAGCCTATGATTTCAATAGAAATTAAACAATATGAAGAATTTCACATTTCTGAAAGTCTGAAAAGTTACCAGCTGTGATAAAGTGTATGAAGATGGTCAGTCAGGGATCAGCCTCACAAGTTGCGAATTTTATCTAGGTCTCTACTTGAATGTAATGTATAGTTGGCAGCCTTAGATTTCTGTCACATGCATCTCTTTGTGCATGGTTTGTAAGTAAACTTAGATGTCACCCAGCTACACTGGGTTACTACAGAACAGATCCTGAAGAAGAACTTAGAACAAAACTAATATTTGAAGAACAGTAGTAAAGAGTAAGGACCAAGCGATTGGAGGGAGAAAGAATGATGTGTTAGGGAGCAACCCAATTTACTTTAGTGTATAAAGTTCAATTTCAGAAACATTAAGAAATTAAGAAATAATTATAGAAATATATTACTCAGAAAGTATAATACATAGGCTCTCTTGCTTAAAGGGTTCTTTGATACAAAGTATTTTTTAATAGTTTTGAAAATTAAATCTTATATTCAGACAGACCAAACATTTGTGCTTTGAACTTGTTTTTAAAAAAGACTTTCCACTTTGTCCTTTAGCATTAAAAACAACTGATCATCAAATGACAGAATTATTTTGTAAATATTTTCACAAGGGGTACATCATGTTAAATATTTTATATGGTTACCTCATGCAACACTATTTAAATTTTTAAATCTGTATTATTCTGTATCTCTCCATAAAGACATATAATTCCTTATGATCTGCAAAAAACAACATAATTTTTATTTTTACTTTAATTGCTTCCACCAATACAATATTTAATCATTAATCAGCTCCACATTAATAAATTTAAGAGCATTATTCCAGTCCACATTAGCATCCTGCATTATTGGACTCTATTGACCATTCTCTCTCATTCATGATATTGTCTTGTTTCTTTGCATTTAGACAATGGAGAAACCATAATTTCCGTTCTGCCTCTAAAGATACACACATAATTCCCATTAGTTTGCGTTCCAGATGTTTTTTTTTCCCCCTTGGAAACCTTTTCACTTCAACATTCATCTCTGCAAGCCTATTAAAGCAAGTATGAGTCACATGCTTCTAGCATTCCTGAGAACAAGTCAGATGGGCCTCTGACTGTTTAGTAGAGACCCACAGTGGTTAACAGGATCTTGTCAAAGTAATTTCCTGGGATCTGGAGTTATAAAAATGTTCATTAGCAAGCCACTTATTTATTCAACAAACATTTAGTAAGGAGCTACAATGTCCCAGACATTGGGATAGATCATGACAAAGGACTCACAATCTAGTGAGAAGAAAGTAAGCAAAGCAAGGGGGTGACCTAACACTGTAGTAAACCTATTATTTGTCAAAAATTCTTGATGGTATGAGAATTATTATCCTCTCCTTTCATATGAAACAAAATTAAAAGAAAGCAACATTCAAATTGTCCAATTTCTTATTTTAGTGCATTCCAGAATCAGGATGAGAAGTATAACTGTCATAAATTCCAAATTCCTTCTATAATATCTTGCTCAAAAGAAACTAATCAGAACATTCAACCAAGAAACCAGTCAGAGAGTGATGTCAGCAAAACGATGGAATAGGAGGTATCCAGCCCTCATCCCTCACCAAAACCCTAATTTTGCAACCATCCACTGACAAAAATACCTTTGTGGGAGTTTTGGGAAGTAGGTGGGAGGTTGCCACAACCTGGTGGAACCCAAGCACAAGGACAGTAGCATCCAGAAGTCTGGCCTGCTTCCTGGTGGCAGCTCAGCCGTCTGGATACCCGACTGCAGAGCTGACCTGGAAGGTGCACAATGACCCAGCTCCAGGCCTGAACAAGTGCCAGAAGCAGTCCCTTCCACCCAGGGATACTGCAGGAGTCCCGCCTGCCAGCAACACAAACAAAATGAAAAGACAACCTAAAGAATAGGAGAGAATATTTACAGAGTATATATCTGATATATAGTTAATATCCAAAAAATATGAGAAACTTTTACAACTCAAAAGTATAAATAAATAAATAAATAAATACCTGATTTAAAAATTGGCAGAGGACCTGAGTACACATTTTTCCAAACATGAACAGATGGCCAACAGGTACATGATAAGGTGCCAAACCTCACTATCAGGGAAATGCACAACAAAACCATAATGAGATATCACCTCATACATGTTAAAATGGCTATGATTAAAAAATAAAAGATAACAAGTCTTGGTAAGGATGTGGAAAACAAGGGAACCCCTGTACATTCTTGACGGGAATGTAGATTAGTATTGTCATTATGGAAAGAGTATGGAGTTTCCTGAAAAAATTAAAAAATGGTACTACTATATTTTTTATTAATCCCACTTCTGGATATGATCCAAAGAACTGAAATCCAGAGCTCAAAGACACACCTGCACTCCCATATGCACCGCAGTTTTAGTCACAAGAGCCAAGATCTGGAAACAACCTAAGCGCTCATCAACAGATTGATGGGTAAAGAAAATGTGATATATAAAGGAAATCCAGCCATTTATAACATGGATGGGCCAGGAGGACATCATGCTAAGTGAAAAAAGTCAAACACAAAAAGACAAACACTGCATGATCTCACATGTGGAATCTAAAATAGAAATCATAGAAGCAGAGAGTAGAATGGTGATTACCAGCACCTGGGGGGGAGGAACAATGAAGAGGTGGTGGTCAAAGGGGACAAAGGCTAGTTATATGGGATAAATAATTCTGAAGATCTACCATACAACATAGTGCCCATAGGTAATAATACTGTATTGTGTGCTCAGACAGTTTGTTGTAAATATTTTCATCTTTTTGTGTATCTCTCATACTTCAATCAAGCGGATTGTAAAAAACAGACAAGAATCCAGTTACTGCAAAATATGTGCCAAGAAGCAAAACACATAAAACACCATTGGAAGCAAGGAAAAAATGAAATGTGTGTGTGAGCGTGCATGCACGTGTGTGTCACAAGTCATTCTCCTGTGAGACTGTCTCTCTTCATATATTTTCTCTGTTCTTCCAAACAAATAGTGGAGTATCTAAGGTGTTTTAAACTGTAGGTGAATGTTAATTGACCTGTAGGTTAAAGGTAAATCATGTTGGGGAAAGAGGCAGGTTAGGGGTTTTAATTTCATTCTTTAATCTGAAGATGGGTACATTTTAAAAAACCAGTTTGGATTCAACATACATGCTATTTTTTTTAATGTATTCTAACACTTGATAGATATCAATGTTATTCTGACTTGATGCTTTATGAGTAAGTAACTTTCAGTAATAAGACCATATAATCTTAGCTTTTGTATCAATGTGAGAAACATTAGAGGAGAAAAAACAGAACGGCAGCATTATAGTGGGTGAAGCTCTTCTGTCATATTTCAGTTCCTCCTCATTCAGCAAAAGCAATGAGAAAAAATTTGAAAGTACTTCCTTTTCTAAGCAGTTTAGAATAATATTATCTAGCTTGGATAACACTATCATTTATTTAGCATCAATATTAATGATTTGGACTGAGAGTAAATTATAGTAATGAAATTCATAGCTGACACTAAGTCCAACTGTTAGAACTGCCAAAGAGAGATAAATATATAAAATGACTTGCATCACTTGGAACCCTGGTCTATAAATTACGATGGGAGGGTTTCTTTTGTTTTTGTTTTTAATATATGATCTTTATTTTCCACTACTATTTATTCCCCTTATACCCACTTCCCCCAGCAATCACCACACTGTTGCCCACGCCCATGAGTCCTTCTTCCTTTTTTGCTCAATCCCTCCACCCCCTAACCTCCCCGCCCACTCCCACTGTCCACCACTAGCTGTCCTCTGTTCTCCACCTATGAGTCTGTCTCTGTTTTGCTCATTCAGTTTTTAACAGGCACTTGGAATTTTGGAAATAATCACTGGATATTTGTAGGGAGGTATGAAACTTTGATTTAGAGACTATTATTTAAAAACCAATATCCCAACTAAAGAAAAAGTAGCTCATTTCATTTGAATCATAATGTTTTGTTGCTTTTTCACTCTTTGTAAAGGAAAACTATATATTACCCTTTTAAATGTAAGTCCCTTACAGGCCACAGTCCTGCCTGTGAAACTTCTCCACTAGCCAATCCCTCCAAATATATGAATTTTTAAAACTCATTACTAAAGAGTTGGGCTTTAGCGGTGGTGAAGGCACTGGCACCTACAGGCTAGCCCCATGCGGGGGCTGAATGAAGCTACAAAGGAAATGCTGTGGAGCCACGGCTGCGTGTATGTGGATGCCTTTCATCCCCATTTCATCCAGGGGGAGACACCCGTCATGCAGTGCAATTTATCTTCCCCAAGTACTGGGCCAAAAGGTTGACCACAGAGGCATCAGAGGAAAAGAAATAACACCTTGGGTAATATGTGATAGACATTTAGCAGAAAATATTATAAGAAAGAAAAATACTTTAAATCACTTCATAAAAATTTTTCTAACCCTAAAACTTATGGAGAACATTATTTTCTGAGGTCAGTACTTAATTAAGAGAAATGGACATGAAAAATGAATAGTTGTAGATCATCATCAACTCCACCACAATAGATGCTTCCCTTCACTAAGAGCTAGCTATGTGCTGACACACCACACCCTCCACCACACCCTCCTTCATGTTTCATGAAACATAAAGAAACTGCGGCTCAGAAGGGGTGAAGAGGCTGAAGGAGATTAGTAAGCAAGTCTCAACAGTGCACACAAGCCAAGGCCGTGCAGCTTTGCCTCCACACGGGAACATTTCACCTAGTATAGTACGCATCTCTAAAATAAAATCAGCAGAATTCAGACAAATGGAGAGAAGATGATATTGGGACCAAATAAGACTAAAGTCAGTTCCTAAGAATCAGCTGGCTATGAATTTTCACCAATGTGAAAATACCTGTATATTCCAAATAAAGATTTAAATAGAAACTAAACCTTTATATTGGAATTCCACTGAAATATTTATAGTGCATTAAAGATAATTAGCATACTTTAGCTTTATGAAATTCTCTATATAAATTTCTATTCATCCTTTTTTTTCTATACTTGTGTGTTTTCTTAAGACATGAGTAGAACAACTCTCAGTACTTTTAGGCTTTTATAAGAGACATACAGTCAACGCTTCCACATGACCGTTGGTAACAATATCCCTAAACTTTAGTTCTGTAGAACCCAGCTCTCCGCTCCAGATGTCTTGTAGCCTTTGTGAACGTGCTGCATATGCCAAAGCAGGCAAGGTGGTATTTAAGCAAAGTAACACTATATATGTCACATAGTCGTCATCCTTCTACTCACTAAAGATTTTTATGGAGAAATATGTTTTCAGAACTATATAGAAATTAGCATCTTTCTGATGGCCAGTGATGCTGAGCATCCTTTCATACCTTTCGTATGTCTTTGGATCCTTTGTATGTTCTCCTTGGAGAAGTGTCTGTTCAAGTCCTTTGCCCATTTTTTACTTGGGTTGTTTGTTTTCCTGGAGTGGAGTTGTGTAAGTTCTTTACATATTTTGGAGATCAGACCCTTGCTGAGGTATCACTGGCAAATATGTTTTCCCATATAGTTGGTTCTCTTTTCATTTTAATGCTGTTTTCTTTAGCTATGCGGGAGCTTTTTATTTTGATGAGATCCCATTTGTTTATTCTTTCTTTTATGTCCCTTGCTCTACGGGACATATTGGTGAAAATATTTCTCTGTGGAATATCTGAGATTTTCCTGCCTATGTTCTCCTCTAGGACTTTTATGGTGTCATGACTTATATTTAAGTCTTTTATCCACCTTGAATTTATTTTTGTGATTTTCCTTCTGGAAATAGTATTGTGTATACTCTTATACCCAGTAGAAAGAATAATTCTATTATAAGCAGGAAACATGTCTTAAATTCTCTTAAATTCTGATAGATACTTATTTAAGCCACAATTCTCTGTTCACAGGAGATGGAGAAAGTTGCAAAAGTTTAAATAGAAAAACATGGGAATGAATGATATGTTTTTTGTTTTGTTTTGTTTTGTTTTTTTGCTAAGGAAGAGATAGCACCTTACAGGGAGTGGGTGAGAAAATCAGTTCCTCTGTTATATACAAAAGAAAAAGGTGGTATATGATGAGGAGAATAATAACAATTTCTATAAACAACATTGAAAATCTTAAAAGAAGGATGCTCTCATGTTATCTTCCTGCTAAAACAATGTTTATTTTCCATATAGCTTGACACCTTTGTCCAATATAAAGAACTATATATTTAACTTTTTGTGTGTGGCCCATCCCATTCCTGGTAACTCCACAAGGGGACCTGGTAATTCCTCTACAAAGATCATTTTGAACTTACGAAATAATACAATAGGACATATAATTTCATTTCAAAATTGTGGAAAAGTCAAAATAAAGCACTACATTACAGAACACTAATGTCTCCCACAGAATGTATGAAGCACAAAATTTTAGAACTTCCTATTTTTGACAAAAATTCCCATAAAAGATAAAATAATTCGATATGAATTCATGATCCAAATGACAATGCAGTGTAAAGTACTAAGAAATATGTATAGCAATTCTAATTTCCATGAGTGATTTTTGCAGGCAAATAACATGATAAATCAACCTTCTGACATAAGCTGATATCATTTTAAAAATCAAATAATAAGAAAGCATAATAAAAAGCCTAGTCTGCTCGAGCTGACATAACAAAATATCACAGACTGGACAGTTTAAACAACATACATTTATTTTCTCACAGTTTTTGAGGCTGGAAAGTCCAAAGATCAAGGTATCATATTTTGTGGTGTATAATGTGCACTTCATTGCCTACCTTTTTAAGGGAAAAAATAAGGATGCACATTATCCATGGGTAATACTAATTCTGGATCTGTATAAATGTTTTTAATTGTATTTATGCTTATGTGTAAAAAGTACAACTCTAGAAAGCAATAACAATATCTGTATGCAAAATAATACTCTGGAATATGATAATTGGTTTTGTTTCTAAATATAAATAAATAAAATTGAATTAAAAAATTAAAGCAAAAACATTTTTTCTGAAAATTTGGGCTAGAAATGTGGGTGTGCACTATTCACAGCAAAATACAGTAACTGTAGGGTTTGGTTTCTAGTGAGAGCTCTATTCCTGACTTGTAGAGCACTGACTTCTTGCTGTGCCCACACAAGGCTTTTCCTGGGTGTGTGCATGTGCATGTAGAGAGAGAGAGAGAGAGCTCAAGCCTCTGTTCCTCTTAGAAGAACATCAATCCAATCATGTATTGGGGGTGGGGAGGCCCCACCCTGCTGGCCGTGTATAACCTAATTGCCTCCCAAAGTCCTAACCTGTAAACATTATCACATTAGAGGTGAAGGCTTCAACATATTTTGGAGGAGCACAAATGTCCAATCCATAACAAAAGCTGAATTTTTAATAGAAAATTGTGAATTCTTAAGATTCGTTTTTATGACAAGTAAATTAATATTCATACTACTAGAATCTGGAACTGGGTCATTTTAATAAGTTCTGTATTTTGTATTATGTATATTAAAGTATGAGAACCTCAGCTTTAGAGAACAAAAATAAAAAGCATCAATGGCAATGGGCAGAGCATTGTTGTCTACGAATAAACACTTAGCTCCTGCCCTCAAAGTCACTTTCTTTTAAAATAGTCACTGCACCAATTTGTGATCTCTTTTCAATATACAGTTGTGTCCATTTAACATACTCTTTGTTTTAAGAATTAACTGATGCTGGTAGTATTTTAATATTGCAGTTATTTTGGTATTTCCTATTGAAAGAAATAGAAGAGCAACCAGAAGTAACAATTTTGCTTGTGAAAATAGCAGAAGTAGTTGAAATTAAGCACTTAATTGGATATATAATCTGTGTTTCATTTTCAGTGAAATGTATTTTTACAGTCTCTGACATCAAAGAGGTTGCACAGACATAGAAAACTAGTATTTGTGAGGAATGGAGAAAATGGAATACATTCCCACACCAAGAACTAAATTAAATATAAGTGATTCTGTACAACACAATCTGGTGTGAGTGCTCTCCATTACAAGTCATCATGTCATAACAAAAGGAAATCTCATTGTCTTGATTGGTCAGGATGATTATAAACTATTACTAATTTGAATAATTTATGAAAGTTTAATGGAAACAATAGAATTTCAGAAGCTGTTTAAATTACCTAAATAATGTTGCGTGTGCTAAAATAGAAGGGTATGCCAAAATAAACTGTGCTTTGCAAAAGGATGAAAAAAAATGTTGACAATTTAAATGAGACACACCAAGAAGGCAAATTTGAGGTAGACAAAAGGGACTGAGAAAAGATAGAAAAAGGAAAATATTTTGATCTCCTTGTGAAAAGCTATAGGAATAATGAGGATGTTGCAGACTCAATGTTCAACACACTAGAAAATTGATGAAGGGCTTTGGGTAGGGAAAGATGGGTCAGTGTGACAGATGAAGGTGGCAGCTTTGAAAATAATAGCTAGACAGATGAAAAGGTACTCAATCCTGGAAATGGGAAATCAGCTGAAAATGAAGGACTAGCAGCCAAGCTGAAGGTAAACAAGTCATTTTATAATGAGAAAAGAATACTTAGAGGAAAGTATGGGAATAGGGACTACGGATTAGAAAGCAGTTATGTTTCCTTGGGAAACTGGCAACAAGCAAGTTAATTTCAAAGACATTTTTTGAAGGAACTAATTAGTGATTTAATGAGTGACTATATGTGTAGTTCAGCAAATGTATTTAGTGTACACTACATATCAAATGAGCCTGTTGCTAAGGACAGACAGCAAAATAATGATGTCAAGTTTTCCTTACTTGCCACATTAGAGAGATGATGACATTGCCAACTACAAATACAAATCTATGTTTAATTTTTATGCATTGAATTGTAGTTTTACTGTGGCCTAATCCTAATGTCATCAACTGCTTGGAAAATGTTTAACGTCGACTGCCAAAAAGAAGGCATTTTCAAGTGTAATTTCAAACCTTTCAAGCTTGCTAGCAAATTGAATGTTAAAGTCAATAGAATTTGCATTTATGAAGACTCATATGCATAAAAGTAAATTTTTTAGAATGTTTCTATCTATCTCAACCCCTGGAAAATGAGAAAAATGAGACATTAAACTGAGTCTTGCAGCTCGCCTCCTCTGTCATTTATGACACCTGATTCTGCATCTTGCTAAATGCCAGAAAACATTTGGTTGATGGTTGAAGAAAATATTAAATGATGGTGTTATTCACATACAAGTGTCAGCTCTAAATAATACAGCAATGCTTTTCTTCTAGATTTGTATATTCTCCACCCACAGTTTTATGAACCAGAGAAAAAAGAAAAATTAAAGATTTGTTGCATTGAGTTTCAGGCATTGTTGAAGGCCTGTTCGCAATAAAGATGCTTTCTCCCTTGAAATAGTACATTTTCAGGTTAAAATGAGTTATTCAAAAGAAAGTAAATCCCTGGGAAGCTATTCAAATTATCTATGTAAAAAAACCCCACTATTTGTAGTCCATAGTATTAGGGGAAAAATCACCCTAACATTGCCTCGTTCACTTTCCTAGCTGAAATAATAGTCCCTTATAATGGCATTTAGTTTGAACTTGTCAAAACTAAAAGGTAACAGCTTTAGGCACAATTTACAAGTCCACAGAATCTAGACATAGGTTGAGGCAATCAATAATAACATTTTTTAAACAACCACTTTGCATTGATTCTAAAATGCACTTTTTCATGCTTTGAAATATCTGAAATCTTGGTTGGAGGAATTTTTACTTTCTTGGTTACTCACAAAATACAATGCGCCTTATATTTGATGAAATACAGTAAGATTAGTTATAATATCCAGCCATAAATTCCAACCTGTCTTGCAATTTGTGACCCCAAGAAGAATTTTCATATAAGGTCTGAAAAAGGAAGACATTCTTACCAGACCTGTATAGTTATCATTTAGGATGTGTTAGCCACATGATCAGTGACACATCTGTACTCAGTGAACTTCATGTTTGACCAGTAACTTGTTTAAAGTGGCTACTGTCACCATCACTTTGATTCAGCTTTTAATTGCTCAGGCAATTAAACTGTTTCATTTAATGTTTGGGAGGGGAGTGATAAATGCCTGACAATATGAAGGTAGCAAACTTAATTTCCATTTCTAGAGCTACTGCAAATCACCTGTGTGACCATTCTATCTTAATTATATAGCAGAATGAAAATGGGCTGCTGCCCAAGACAGAATACTTGCTGTAAAACTTGCCTCAGGGAAAGATGGAATACTGAAGTGAGATGGATAAACACCCTAATGGATAAGCACCAGCCTGGGAATCCAGAAATTATTTCTGTTTAATCTGTCTCCATCATTTCCTCACAAGGCCAATATTTCCTTGGTTATAAAGTGAAAATGATTATGTTTTCAGTCTCTGTGAGATAATAAGCAAATAAGAAAATCAAAATATAGAGCAATTTTTGCTCCTCAGAAGGAAAAGATTATTTCAATACAAGGGGGAAAAACAGTATGATAAACAGGTCATAATTACTCTTTGTTAAGTTGAATAGAAATTTGATTTGTGAATTTCTTAAGTTACAAGTTATGCCAAGTGAATATCTGTGAGAAAACATTATAATTTTAAAGACTTAATATCCTACAAATTTGGGGGGATTGTGGTGTTTACTGCACTCCTACTAAAAAACCCTGATTCATCACCTAATGCACCTGGAGCTGCTCACAGATTCATAAAGCAGGTGGCCACCAGGTGCAACACACCTCTAAGAACTAGAATCAGTGCTTGGCAAATTTATTTAGGCAGCTGGTCTATGAATCCAGGTGGTCTCCTAAGCAAGTTTCTTTGTATTTCCAATCTCAGAAGGTAAAGGCAGAAAAAAACACAGGAAAAATATTCAATATTTTGTATATTCAAATATTCAATATTGAATATATCGAATACTCAATATTCAATATGGCTGTATTTTATGAGCAGTGAAGTAGAATCTTTAAATAAAGAAGTTAAAAAGTCACAAGGAGAAATACCTTAATCTTGTGATGGCCCAGTAGAATAGGGATGCAGAGACTAGGATGTGGGTACTAGCTCTACAATGCCAGCTTAGTTAGTGCCCAACTACCTAAGCATAAGCTCTCCATTAATTCAGAACTGGACAGAATTCCAGCAATTACTTAGTTCAACACCCTCATTTTCAAGATACGGATCTCAGAGAGAGTGAGGGACTTTCCAACAGTCCAACAGCCTGACAAGTTCATAAGCAGACCAGAATTCAACCCAGAATTCTTGCCAGTATACCATCTACACCTCATCTGCAAAAAGAAAGAAGCAAGCAGAATTATTTTAGATTGCTATGTGATCTCTAGCATCTCCTCCAATTCTAAAATTTCATATTTTCTCATGAAAAAAAGTAAAGGCTTGAAGTCTTAAACATTTACATAGAAAACCATTTTAAGCTGGCTAAACTAACAAAGTAGAAAAGCTGAATGCCAACTAAAATGCGAAGAGAAAGTACTCTGTACTCTTCTAACTCACAGCTCACTGTCAATCTTTAACACTTGTTCTCAAGCATTTATATTCAAGATGATGTTTTTTCTTTATTTACCATTTCCATTTGCAAAAGCCACTCTCTGTTTCAAAGTTCCAGGAACCTGCAATAAAATCACATTAAGCTAAGTAGTAAAATGACATTATTAGCGTGACAAGAATGTTCACTACCTGAAGTTATAATGCTGGCTTCCCTACCAACAGGGATATTGTGAGGATTAATGAGATATTTAGAAAGCATTTTATGCACAGGGAGAAAAGAGCCTCATAAATGCAAAGGAGGAATAGCAGTAGTTTATCTCCCGCATCAACTAAGGAAAGCCTGTCTAAACAGATGGACCTGGAATGGTTATCTTCAAATTGAGAAAACACTACCTATGTTAGAGGAGGCTTAGAAAAAAAGGGCTTCTTATAGGATTCCAGTGCTGGGAAGTGAAATCCACATAACTTCTACTAGTAAAACTCAGTGGGAACTGAGGCTGACTGAGACAGAGTACTGGTGGGGTCCGCTCAGTGCAGTTCCCCTTAAAGGGCCCATGCACAGACTTATTCAGACTCACTTCCTCTGGGCTCCAGCACTGGCAGAGCAGCTCAAAAGGTACCAGGGACACATGGGGAGGAACTGAATTGTCTGGCATTGGGGAGAGCTGGCAGGGGTAGCTTTCTCCAAAACACAAGTGCTGATAGAGGCCATTGTTCCTTTGCTGAGTTGTCCCCTCACAGAACCAGCAGGTGGGCACCATTTTATGAGTCTCCATTACCCTGGTTCACACTGTTTTCCCACCCTGAAGATTCTGAGACCCTGTCACAGCCAACTTTAAGGCCCATCCAAGCTATTTCCAGTGGCTTATCCACACAAATGGCCTATTCTGGCTCATGCTTCAGACTTTCCTAAAACTCTCTCAAACAAGCAGCATCTGACCTCTGAGAAACTCGTGTCTCTGGCTAAGTGGCCAAAGGCTCAGCACTACAAGCAGTCTGCCTTAGTTTGCAGCTTGCCCTCTCCTGGGCACCTCCATGCCTAGCACAAGTAGCAGCAATCTGAAGATCACTCTGGAGCTCGTGCCACATGGCCACAGGCAGAGCACAGGCAGTGGCTGACCTTACATTTCTTGGGAGGCCCCAGAGTCATTGCAACTGGTGGACAGCTTCAGACCATTGTGGAATACAACCTTCCTACTACCATGAGCCACACACACCTAAGGAGTAGACTTCGTGAGCACAAAAGTCCCACCGAAGCAAGTCCTGCTCCATGGGCTTGACTCCAGCACAGTAGCTCCTCTCCTGTAGTTACATCTGTCTTCCCAGACAATAGTCCTGGTGGTTAACCCCTTCCAGTGATGTCAATGGCAATCAAGGACAGTACACACAGCCCACAGAAGGGCACACCTGGAGCACCCAGCTTGGGTAACTGAGAGGCTGTGCCATTGGGCCCTACAGGGCATCTAATACACAAGGCCATCCTACCAAGTCCAGGAGATGTAGTAGAACTAATCTAATACACAGAAACAAACATAGGGAAGCAACTAAAATACAGAGACAAAGAAACATGTCCTAAATGAAAGAGCTAGAGAAATATCCAGAAAAAGAACTAGAAAAAATGAAATAGAAGTAAACAAACTACTAGATACAGAGTTCAAAACAATGGTTATAAAGATGCTCAAGGAATTTAGTGAGAACTTCAAAAGCTCAAAAAAGGACATAGAAACCATAAATAATAACCAGTAAGAAATGAAGGATACACTAACTGAAATAAATAATAACTTATAGGGAATCAACAGTAGCGTAGATGAAACTGAAAATCAAATAAGCAATTTGGAATATAAAGAAGCACAAAACACCCAACCAGAAAACTGAAATGAAGGAAGGAAGGAAGGAAGGAAGGAAGGAAGGAAGGAAGGAAGGAAGGAAGGAAAGAAAGAAAGAAAGAAAGAAAGAAAGAAAGAAAGAAAGAAAGAAAGAAAGAGGAATCCAAAAGAATAAAGACAGAGTAAGGAGCCTCAGGAACAACTTCAAGCATACCAACATTCACATCATGGGGATGCCAGAGAAGAAAGAGTGTAATAATTGAAAACATATCTGAAAAAATAATGACAGAAAATGTCCTTCACCTGATGAAGGAAATAAACATATGAGTCCAGAAAGCATAAGAGTCCCAAAGAAGATGAACAAAAAGAGGCCCACACCAAGACACATTCATAATCAAAATGTTAAAGGTTAAAGGCAAAGAGAAAACTTAAAATCAGTAAGAGAAAAACCGTTAGTTACCTACAAGGGAATTCCCATAAGACTGTCAGCTGATTTCTCAACAGAAACTTTGTAGACCAGAAGGGAGTGGAAAGAAATATTCAAAGTGATAAAAAGCAAAGACCTACAACCAAGATTACTCTACCCAGCAAAGTCATCACATAGAATCAAAGGATATATAAAGAGCTTCCCAGATGAGAAAAAAATAAAGGAGTTTATCACCACCAACCAGTATTTCATGAAATATTGAAATATCTTAGAAGAAGAAGAAGAAGAAAATATGAAGAATAAAAAGGCAATAAATACACATCTATCAACAACTGAATCTAAAAAAAAAAAACAAATAAATGAACAAGCAGAGCAGAAACAGACTCATAGATACAGAGAACATTTAGACAGTTGCCAGATGAAAGGGCAGTTGGGGGATGGGTGTAAAACATGAAGGGATTAAGAAGTACAAATTGTTTGTTACAGAATTGTCATGAGGATGTAAAGTACAGCATAGGGAATATAGTCAATAATATTCTAATAACGATATATGGTGTCAGATGCATACAAGATTTATCAGGATGATCACTTAGTAAGTTATATAACATCTAATCACTAGGGTATACACCTGGAACAAATGATATTTTATGTCAACTGTAACTGAAAAATAAAAAAAAATTTTTAAAAGGTAAAAAGAAATTTATCTCTGAAACTAGAGAAATTGAATTCTTTAGACATCTACCTAGGGTGACCAATGCTTTTGTTTGACCAGGACTGAGATATTTCTTGGGATGTGCGATTTTCAGTGCAAAACACAGAACAGTTTCAGGGAAACTAGGACAGTTGATCTTCCTATTTGTAAGAGGTTTCTTTTAAGTGGTTTTCCTCATTTTCTAATATTCTAACTCAAACTCTTAATTATTTAATCAACCAGGATGATGACATATTTGGAGGAAGCATTCAAACAAAGAATTTAACACATAAAAATTAGCTTAATCAGCCTCCCAGCTACTTTTGGTTTATCTAGAATGAAGAAGCTCCTAACTAATCTTTGCACAATTTCCTGCAATTGTGTTGTTGTCATTTGTGGCTGAACTTCTTTACCACAAGGTTTGACAATGCAGGAGAATTTCCAAAGGATTATGATGTGAAGGTCTCCATGGATCACCTGATCTCTGAAGGAGCTCCGTGTTCTAGGGATGGAGCATTTTCCATAAAGCCCCTCTATGTTGTGCATCACTGTCAACATTGTTTGGAAATGCCACATGCTTCTTTCCTCTACCATGGACATCTCTTTTACCACTTTCTTCCGTTCAATTCACTTCTCTTAATTCTTTTTATAAAGCTTTAACCTACTTAACTTTAACAAAAATCTATTGCATGAAAGAAGGAAATGTTTTATTTAAAACCTTATTTTAAAGCATGGATTTTCTTGCCATTACAAAAATTATAATCCTGGGGATATTAAGGGGAAGGTTAAGGAGGATAAAATATGAGCTTCTTAAAAGCACATATCGTACAACTTAGAACTATTCTTGCAGCCTGTGTTAGCAATTTCTCTTTCTTTCTTTCTTGCTTTCAATATACCAGAACATCAAAATGGAAATGGTCTACGGTGTTCTTACCCTCTGGCAGATGGTGGGACCACAGTAAGAATACACAAGAGAAGCAAGATTTATCTATCATTTACCATGCTGTCAACATGTTTTTACTATAACATTGGAAAGAAAATACACTTTCTTTTCCCTCTTTTATGCATCTTCACTTGTGTGATCAATTTGATGAACTACACATTATCAGAAAAAGACATGACTCATTCTGTACCAATTGATCATACACAGAGAAAAAAAGGGCATTCACTCAAGTACTTGATCCTCATTTTAACATGCTAATTGTCTAAATAGAGTTATAGTTGCTATGGCTGCTTTCCTGCCTCTAGACTCTGGTGGATTAATGCCTATTTGGCTGTATTGCTATTTTTCATCCTGTAGTACAGCTTGAAAAACAAGCACCATGTAACACCTTCATATCAGTTGACATTTAGGAGATTTTTGCACTTCCATCCTGAACATCCTCCCAAATTTAATGGGTTTTCTCAGCCCCTTGAATATATATATAACTTTGTACTCTTACTCACTATGGAATTATATGGAAACTGGCTTTAACATTTTCCTGCACAGCTGAAGCCAGAGATTACAATTGCAGTTAGATACCTAAAAACAGGGACCCTCCTTGAAAATCCACATAGCTGTCCTATATTTTAATCATGAAAGTCAAAAATAACCATGCAGAATATTTATTTTCAAAATGTGAATAAACATTCAAATATACTTCTGTAGTGTGACATGAAACTTGTCAAAAGTAATTTAAGTTTAGCTATTATTGTGTGTGATTGTGTATCCTAAAAGCTTGCAACGAACAAGCATTTTTTAGCATTTACTTTTTTCATGGGACAAAGGATGAGGAAAACATGACCTTGAGAAGCTAACAACCTACCGGAAACATAATAGAAAAGTATGAGACACTAGAAGAGTCCTAATTCACTCTGGAATAAAATAGAATGGATAAGAGCTATGTAAGAAAGAAATTATAGGAATATGAAGGAGGATGGATATGAATATGTGAATATGAATATATATAGGATGGATTTGTAAGGAGAACAAGAAATTCTTCCTGGAAGGGGTATCACTGGACATGGAACTTGAAGAATTGTAACCATGCACACTGGGATCTGGCCTCTTGGTGCCCTTATATGTGACCCAACAATTTGTGTTGAAGGAACAGGTTTTTATTAAGAGGGTGCCAACATTGGGGGAGGGGAGCTGAGGGCCCTCCTGTTTTGAGCCCTTCTCTCCCACAAGACCCAGAATTTCTCTTGCTCCCCAAAAGACTGCTAGCCAAAACCATGCCCAGAAGCTCCCTATTTCCTCATCTGTCTTTAAGCTGGTCACACAAACAGACCTCCATCCTGTCTGGAATGTGGGCTTGTGGGTTTCAGAGTCACCATCTTCTTGCAGTAGCTGTCTTTCAGGATCTGGGAGCAGTTCAGGAACCGATGCCATGCTACACTGGATCATAATGCCCCAGAGGCTAGAGTCCAAGGAAGCACATGTACCAGCGTGAGACCCTGCCCCCAGGAGTGGGTATCTGTCTCTGTGGGTCTAAGCCCCTGGTAGGCCCAGCATCTGCCTCACCCCAGGAGTGCTCGCATCCATGTGGGGAACAGGGCCAGAGGCCCAGAATGTCCAAAATGCCAAAAGTGCAGAGAGAAGGCTTGCTCCAAAGCCTCATACCAAGAGTCCCTGTACCAAGAGAGCGACTTCTCCATATCAAGCACTGAACCAGGAATGAGAGATAGAGGGAGAGACAGAGCAAGACTTTCTTCCTTTTACTTCAAAAGGCCGTCCTGAAATCTCACGTGCACAGGAAGCCAGTACAAGTGTAAAGCTTTTCCTATGGTGAGCCAGTGCCCAACAATTTTGTCAGCTTCCCAGGATCTTTGACCCTCTTCCAGCTACCATCTTTAGTCAGGAAAAGAGTTTGCCAACCATGTACAGGCACACTGTGCCTGGGTTGTCCAGGGCTGGGCATCCAGACCACCATAGTTCAGGCAGGCACTGTATGAGCTCCCTGCCCCCACCTATGTCAGGAGTGACTCCTTGTTAATCTGCCTTTGTTATGCAATGTGCCTTAAGCACTGTGCCTCAAGCACTGTGCCACCCTGCCTTGGAGAAGGCATGGTATTTTAAATCTGCTGCCTTCCCACCCCCCTGCCTTTATGCAAGATTGGGGGGTGTTTCCCCTGGACCTGGGGTCTCCAGGTTTTCCAGGGACCTCTGTTCCAACCTATCCCATTAGAAAATGAGTAGAATTTTGACATAAAGATAAAGGGCATTTCTTCTCCTTTTTGTTGTTATCATGAATAAGAAACAGATGATGTTTTATTGTTTGTCTTAATGGATAACCATGATGAAGTAAAGAGCATGTCCTCTCAAATGTCTTCATCTGCTTCGCATATGTTCATTAATTAGGTGATGTTGCTGGTTAAGACTCTGGAGTCAGATTCTGGCTCTTGTACTTATTAGCTTTGTAGCCCTTCCTGCAATATACCCAAGGCCTATTTACTCAAGCAAAGTATTCAAGAAAAGAGAGTTGATATAATCTAATGAAGTTGTCTACACAGTGACTAAAAAAATATTGTTAACTATAGAGAAAATAAAATATAAAAGTAAAATTTCAGTTTTCAAAAAATATACTGTACAATAAATGGGAAACTATTTAAAATAGTTTAACTTAATTTCACTATAGATAGCTATGAAAATGAAACTAACCTTAACTAAGTATTATTAACATGAGATTTCCTCATTATCCTTGTTCTTATCAATGTCAGAGAATTCCAAGAGAATTGGTGTAGTAATAACAAGTTTGAATACTATTTGTGCAGATGTGTCTTTCAATCTCTCATAGAATAAGACACTATAGAAACAAAATATTTCACTTCATTTGAAATACTGTACTTCAGATTTTTATCTTCCCCTGGTAGCTAGGGATAAGTTACTGAGGTTTTAATTCTTCCAGCTAGTGAGATGTTCTTTTCTGTGTACATTAATTTTCTTCCTTTCCCTCTACCCTGGGCTTTTCACAATAGGTATATCAATCAAACTACACAAACCACTTTAATTGAAGAAGCCAACATATCATGTTAAGGATATCGGGCAAGTCAGAGAATTGAATAAATAGTCAGCAAACAGCCTCAGGAAATAGGTGGGAACAAAGAGGTGACTATACAGCAGAAAACATACCCTGGTTCTTACCAGTCAGACTAGGATCCCACACCTGGTACCACCAATGCAAGAATTCATCAGCTCTGTAGAATTCTTGCATTGCAGCGTGATCCCTAGTCCTTCACAGGAGCATGTGCAAAGACAAATGAGAGCCCACCTGTCTCACCCTAGCTACTGGAGACAAAAAAAGAATTTCAACTTCTTTTTGGCTATTTGCTACCATGACTGAATTTTTCATGGGCTAATCTCCATGTTAAAATGTTGGTCCTAAACCCTTCCTTCAATATGTAAGAGAGCATCCACTTCTTTCCTAGTTCAAAACGCAGTGTGCAGGTTTGTGACTGAAACACAAAACAGATGCAAGTAGGGATGCACTACTAGGAATGTACACACTAGACTCTGACCACCATGATGGTCACAATCTGCTCTGACTGGCCTGCCTGGCACTTGGTAGATATTTTATACTGAATGTTATTTACATGGGTATGTGCATATAGACATAAGTGTGCATACAGATATAAATATATAATTTGTCTCAGTCAGTTCAGTCATTTCAAATAGAAAAGCTTGACATGACATTTTTTAAAACTCTGGTTATAATATTCATAACACAAGATTAAGTATGAACTAAAGTAAGCAAAATAATTCCTTAGATTAAGCAGTGAAGAGTCACTGAAGTATTTCTTAGCTTGAAATTAATTCTATTGTCGAGGCAAGGTGGTTTATATAACTTCACACAGTACAAGAAGGGAATGACATTCCTCCTCAGGCAGCAGCAGCAGGCATATTTTGCAAAGTGGGCAGTAGAGAAGAATTTCAATGCATGAGGTTATAGCATTGCATCGGTCTTTAGAATATTAATAAGAATGGCATTGGTAGACCTAAAGAAATTACATTTTCCAATTATATTTTACAGAGCATTTATTTTCAACACCTAGTAGTTAAAGACAGGAAAAAAAAAAAGATACCATGGTCTAAAAACAGAAAATCACTGGTACAAATTAAATAAAACTGGTTTCTTTACACTATAACATTTTATAGCCTTTTACTTGGTAATGTGAATTATAAATATCCTGAAATAAGAGAAAATGTCTTAACGCTTCCAAACTTAACTGAGGGATCCTGATGTTCTACTGAACAAAGTTTGTGAAATGTTGCTCTGTACTTTGAAGTTGAAAGTTTAGGACATGGCAGAGCTTCAGAACTCTATGCAATTAGTGTGTGAACCTTGATAAAAGAAATTTCTTATTTCAAAACGAGCCATATCAGGATCAAGTGAAGACATGAAAAGAAATGCTGCAGAAGCAGATGATAGAGTCCCCATCCTAGCTGCACAGAATGAGGACAGACACTTCCTTCAGAAAGGTTTCTAGTAAAGAGGAATTCAGAGTAAGACCAGAAACATTCCATACCAAGATCCATATATAAGATATAGATTGATCTCTGTCTATAAAGTGGATAGTTCTACAGTATGTATTTATACTTTTAAAAAAATTGAGTCATCCCCTTTGCTTTTTTCTGACAAGACCACAACTAAGTTTATTAACTGAAATTAAACATTCGTGAAATTTTGTGTCTGAGAATAGACAAACCAGATAAGGGCACCAATTATGGGAGGATATCTAGACCAAGATTTTCTGTTTGGACAAATTATGTGTTACAGTGGCATTTAAATAAAAAAATCCAAATGAATTTTGGGTATTCATAGTGAAAAAACAAAAGACTTTGCACAAAATGTTTACATTGTAATAATAGGAAGGATATTGGTAAACAGAATATGTAAGTATTATGGCTAATTCAACTAAAAAGTGGTTGAAATGAAAATGTAATCTTAGCACAAAACTAATATTTTTGTAGATATCTGTTTGAGCATAGTTTATCATTCTCTGTTAAAATAACTACTAAGTAATAGGAGTATATTTATTTGAACTCCTGTGTAGCATACAGGATGCACTTAGATCAAGAAAGTTTAATTAAGAGTTATCTAAAATGTAAAAATTGATCCAGCCAAGATGGAGGCATAGGTAGACAAACTTTACTTCCTTGCACAACTAAAAGAAGGATAATGACCAATTTAAAAACAAAACACAAGCAGAGCTGCCAGAAAATCAAACTGTATGGAAGTCTGACAACCAAGGAGTTAAAGAAAAAACATTCATCGAGACTGGTAGGAGGGGTGGAGATAGGAAGCCAGGGCAGAGAGGACACATGACAAGGCTGACAGATCAGGGTAGGAGAGGCAGCTGGGCAGTCCCACATTTGCTTACAGATAAACCAGATAAGTCGTGAGGAACAACTGAGGTCCAAGACAAACCATGCATCCCAGGGTTCCAGCACAGAGAAATAAAGCCTCAAAACCTCTGGCTGTAAAAACCTTTAGGGATTGCAGAGGCAGGAGAAACTCCCGCTATCACAGGAGAGTCCACTGGAGAGACCCACAGGGTCCTAGAACATACACAACCCCACCCACCTGGGAATCAGCACCTGAAAGGGAACAATCTGCTTGTGGGAACCAGGGAAGTGACAGAAAGTGGGAAGAGAGCCAAGCAAGTGGCACTGTTCCCTCTCTGACCCCTCCCCCATGTATAGCACTACAGCTTAGCAAAGTGTGATGCCCTGCTCTGGTGAATAGCTAAGGTTCTGCCCCTTACAACATAACAGGTGTGTCAAGACAAAGATATATGGACCAAATGTAGGAACAAATCAAAACTCCAGAAAAAGAATTAAGCAACAAGGGGATAGACAACCTATCAGATACAGAGTTCAAAACACTGGTAATCAGGATGCTCACAGAAATAATTGAGTATGGTCGCAAAATAGAGGAAGAAATGAAGACTTTGCAAAGTGTAACAAAGAAAATGTACAGGGAACCAACGGTGACAGGAAGGAAACCAGGACTCAAATCAACTGTTTGGATCAGAAGGAAGAAATAAATATTCAACCAGAACAAAATGAAGAAATTAGAATTCAAAAAAATGAGAAGAAGATGAGGAACCTCTGGTACAACTTTAAACATTCCAGCATCCAAACCACAGGGGTGCCAGAAGGAGAATAGGAAGAATAAGAAATTGAAAACTTATTTGAATACATAATGAGGGAAAACTTCCTCAATCTGGTGAACAAACTAGACATTCAAGTCCAGGATTCTCAGAGAATCCCAAGAAGTTGGATCCAAGGAGGAACACACCAAGACGCATCAAAATTACATGACCCAAGATTAAAGATAAGGAGAGAATCTTAAAATCAGCAAGAGAAAAGGAGACAGTTACCTACAAAGGACTTCCAATAAGGCTATCAGCTGGTTTCTCAAAAGACATCTTGCAGGCAAGAAGGAGCTGGGAAGAAGTATTCCAAGTCATGAAAGGCAAGGACCCACATCAAAGATTACTCTCTCTAGCAAAGCTATCATTTAGAATGGAAGCGCAGATAAAGTGCTTCCCAGATAAAGTCAAATTAAAGGAGCTCATCTTCACCAAGCCCTTATTATATGAAATGTTAAAGGGACTTATCTAAGAAAAAGAAGATAAAAAACTATGAGCAGTAAAATGACAACAAATTCACAACTATCAGCAACTGAACCTAAACAAAAACAAAAACTAAGCAAACAACTGGAACAGGAACAGAATCAGAGAAATGGAGATCACACAGAGAGTTATCAGTGGGGAAGGGGAGTGGGAGAATGGTGGAAAAAGGTACAGGGAAGCATAATTGGTAGACACAAAATAGACAGGGGGAGGCTGAGAACAGTATAGGAAATGGAGAAGCCAAAGAACTTATATGTACAGCCCATGGACATGAACTAAAGAGGGAGGGATGCTGGAGAAAGGGTAGTGCAGGGTGGAGGGGGATAAAGGGGAAATGATGGGACAACTGTAATAGCATAATCTATAAATATACTTAAAATATAAAAATTGTTTTATCATTAAAAATAAAACCACTTTGTTTTACATCTATTTCCCATGTAGTTTTTCGGCTATGATAAGAAAAGAAAAATCAGTACTGCAGTGAAGTTAGAAAACAGCAGCATGTAAAAGGATTTGATAGAGAAAGTTAAGTTTAAAATAGTATAAAGAATTTGGCCATTACAATAAAATGTAAATGAGGAAAATATGGCATAGAGAATTCTTTTCTCAGTACTAATTTTAAAATTTCAACCAATGACTGAACCCAGAAGACTTTTATCTGTAGAAAAGCATGAGTGCAAATACAGTCACTTATATAACCACAGAGGATGAACGATATGAAAGGGAAATTATATTTTCAATGAAGAAATTATCAACCACTTTACCATTTAAAGTAGAATGAAGTTGCAGATGCACAAAATATTGTATATTTAATTTTTGACCTTCAGGAGTCATACTATTTGTTTATAAGACACTACATAAAAAACTGAACAGCACTGCTAATAATCACTATAAATCAAACTCTATGAATATGCCATGTGTTCAATTCTACT
Organism: Anoura caudifer; assembly: GCA_004027475.1. Lineage (NCBI taxonomy): Eukaryota > Metazoa > Chordata > Mammalia > Chiroptera > Phyllostomidae > Anoura > Anoura caudifer. The sequence goes on from PVKU01007371.1 coordinate 24,119, forward strand.
GATTTTGCTGATCATATCATTAACATTTTTATCTGTTCTTTGAACTCAAAATATATACTTTAAATACATAAAATATTGAAAAGACAGTCATCTAAGATATAAAATGGATATATTTAAAAAGAATAACATTGAAATTCTAGTTTCATAGAATGCCTTATTTTCTTGCCTCTCAATCTTAGAAACCTGAGTATTATTCCAATTTTCTTCTTTAATGGAAAATCTTTAATCATTAACTGGCAGAACATATTTAAAATTATCTAGCAAAATATCTAGATATCATTTTCCATGTTTCAGTGCTTTGATATCTGATGTTTGCAACTCATTATATATTCACAACAATCCTATAAGAAAGATAAATTACAGATGAAGAAAGACACACAGAGAGAGTTTAGAAAACTTGCCTATAGTAACACAGCTAGCAGGTGGCACTATCAAAAATTGACCTAGGTAATCAAGTCTCAGACTAAGTTCTTTGTCATTATGCCTTGCTGCCTTGCCATGCTCAGATGATTTTAGAGTTTCCAACTAAATTTAATCTTATTTCTAAAGGTAACTCACTTGTACAAAATGTACAATATTTTTTTTTTAATCCTCACCCAAGGACATTTTTTTCATTGCTTTTCAGAGAGAGTAAGGGAGGGGAAAAAATCGATACAAGAGAAAAGCATCAATTGGTTGTCTTCCATATGCACCCAAACTGTAGACTGAACATGCAGCCCAGGCATGTGCCCTGATGGGGAATCAAACCCACAACCTTTTGGTTATGGGACAACACTCTCTAACCAATTGAGCCACACTGGCCAGGGACATTTTAATATAAGAAATGTATTAAATTTTAAAATACATTTGACAGTAAACATTATATATCTGTTACTATATGTAGTCTGAAATGCCATGTGTCATGAAGAAATATGGTATGTGAATTGGAAATTCAAAATCATATCAGTAGAGTACTAATTAAGGGGGGAGGCTGAACTATCTAAATATTGAGTAACCTTAATCAAGCTCCATATTACCACATGATTTCATTTCCTTATCTACAAGTGGTAATTTAGAAAATATAAGCTATATCAGTAAGATTATGTCAATGAGACAATAAACACAGGGTTGAAAATATTTTTTTCAAATTAATCCATGGATCAACTAATATTAATACCAAATAGATTATTCAATTTTATCTCATTCAAATAAAGTATAATTGACCAGATAACTGTAAAAACAGCTATTTTTATTGATCAGCTTTTATTTTACTTCAGACAATAACTGGCATCTATCTGACTGGAATACACTGAAAGACAGTTTCTGTAAGTAAAAGACTTCTTCTTCCGATCACTCTCATCATTCTCTTGTCCTGCATTGTCCTCCATAAACACAGAAATGCAGGCTGAACTTAGAGAGTTAGAGCTAATCCATTGGGGATATAAAGTCAAAGCAGAGATATAAACTGACTGTTCAGATAACAGGTAAGGAGATTGGAGAAGGCCAGCTCTAAACCCAAACACACAACCTTGAAGAGGGCCAAATTAATAAGGCACCAAAATAACAGTAGAACAGATGAAGCCAGAATGCGTGAAGGTAATTTTGGAGAAATGGGTAGGTGAAGAGTAGGGTAAATTAAGAACTTGCCTTTATACTGTTCTTTTGAATGTATCTGTTGAATTTGCAGAGGCTTAAAGTGATGAGTTGCTGACAAACATACACTGGATCCTCCTGCCAGCTTGGGTAGGACTAGGATTTTAAGGTTTTCCCTTTTTGCCTGTCTGAGACATTCTTGGAAACACAGGAGTAGTATACTACTTAGTGGTCAGGGGTGTGTCCAGGCTCTGTTGGCCCATACCTTCAGATATTGTAAAGACTATAACTGGTATGGCAGCTTAGCAAATCAGAACAGACTTGAACACATGATTGGACTCTTTTCCCAGTAGTTCAAACACGTTAGAAATTACAGGCACAGATTAAAGACCTGCAAGTATTCAGGATAGACTGGTAAAACTCATGGCAAACACACATGGGATTAAATGAAAAGAGGTAGAGACTAGGCAGAAAGCAGAAGAGTACCCTACACTAAGGTGTTAACACAGTATTTATATGAAATTTCATAAACCAGGAAATATAAGCATTTTGGTAGCAATAACGGAGAGAACACAATATCTCTTTTTTTTTTGGCAGTATATTATGACTTTCTCAATCAGATATCAGAAATAGAAGATTTATGTCTTAAAAATTACTTCTGGAAACAGTAGAGCTATAATATGATAAGAGTGTTTAGTCACTTGAAACCTGCATCTCTGAGCACATTGCCATCTGGCTCTGCTACCTCTACGTGTCTCGAGTCAAAGTTTGGTTTATTGCAACTCTCACTATTTTACTGCTCAAGCTGAAAACCCATCCAAGTCTCTAGCCTAATTTTTTTTTAATTTTATTGATTTATTTATTCAAGTGTTTATGAATTGCTGATTTTGGCACTGGAGATTCAACTTCTCTCCATGCTTATTTCCACTGTTTAATTAATCACCTCATAATTTTTTCAACTAAGTCATAGCAGTAGGAGCTGTTCTGCCTGATTCTAATAATGCCCTTTTAATCTTATCTCGTTATTATTCCTAGATGACTCTTTTAATACACAAACCTGTTTATATCAAGACCCTAGCCTAACTCAAACTCTTTAGAATGACATAGAAAACCCATCACAATAAGTTTTCTGCTCACTCTTGCAGTCTCACCTCTTGCTACACCTCCATTACATCCAACCTCCATCTTCTAAAGTAATTTCTTCCTAAGAACATGAATTTTTTTTTCTCAACATTGAACTTAAGCTCATCCCACATTTTGTCTTTTCTATATCCCTATGCCTCACCCACTGTTTTGGAGGGGACTCATTTAAGGTGACACCCTCTTTGGGATGCCTCCTCCAACCTCCAGCCAATCTCTCCTAACAAAGTTGGTCTGGAAACTCCTTTAAGGGTTTTTCATACACACCTGTGCACCTCTTTATCCTAAAGTTTGTACAGTATAGTTGCTATCTGTGTATTGTCTGCCTCTTCCCATGTGTTAAGCCTTGTGGTGACAGGGACTGTATCTTATTTTTGCTTACCATATATAATGAGTCTTTTGAAATTTTTGATGAAAGAATACATAGAAAAACATCTCATTTAGGTAAATACCAAACATCTGAAAAAGTTGACAAGATGAAAATTATACCTGACAGAAAATAAGATAAAATAACAAAGATCTTAAATGTTCTTTCCACAAAAAAAGACAATAATTATGTGATGTGATGAAAATAGTAGCGAAAACTAAGGCGGCAATCATATTGCAATATATAAATGGATCCAAATCAACACATTATACACCTATATGAGGTTATAGATCAATTTTATTGCAATTTGAAAAAAAATAAAGAAAAGAAAGCTGCCTCTCTGGGCATAATAAATGTAAAAGCAAGTTCCAAATGGGAAAGAAATAATTACAGCACACGAGTGAGAAACAACTCCTTTTCTTATAGTAAATGACAGCAGAGCAGCTAAGTGGGCAAAGTCAGCATTTTGAACGGGGAGAAAGAAAAAACAGTTAGGAAAGTCTCCAACACAAAGTTCTGACTGGGAATCATGAGTAATTGCACTTAATAAGACAAGGGAAATGTGTTTATCTGAAGAAAGAGATGAGTCTGCATAGTAAGTTCTATGAAAAAGTCATATATAAAGAGACAAGTTTAAGAGATAAGAGAAAAAAGAATATTATGATATCTATAATTTACCGTGAAACTTTTTGGCATAAACAGTGGATGTGGGGTATTTACATGCAAGCGTGTGTGTTTCCGTAGCCTTGGTACAGATCTGTGTGCCAGTTAGTAAACACACCTGGGATTAGATACTACAAAGAAATGTATTACATCAGAGATAACTTTAACAAGTGCTTTGACTAACTTTATAAGGATTTTTGTTAATTGCATGATGTATATTAGAAATGGAGTTTTATTGGTAAAATTAGTTTTACAAAATGTGTTAACAAGAAAGAAGGAATAGTTGAGTCTTTCCTTGACTAGATAATGAACAAAAAAATCTGGTGAGTGTATACATATACATATTTATATTGACATTAACAAGTTCAGTATGCACACACACACACACACACACACACACACACTATTCAGATCTTATTAGTTTTTGCCTAGGGTCCTTTCTCTTTTCCATTACCCCATCCAAGATATATTTGGCCTTCAGTTGTCATGTCTCCTTAAGTTCTTCTATGCTATGACAGTTTCTCGCATTTTTTGTTTGTTGGGTTTTGATGACCATGACAGTTATCAGGAGTACTGGCCAAATAGTTTGTAGGTGTCCTTCAATTGTGTTTTGTCTGGTCTTTTTCTCATGGTTACACTAAGGCTCTGCGTTTCAGAGTGGAAAACCACAGAGAGGAAGTGCAATTCTAACACGTCATACCACAAACTTGTGCTTTCAACACGTTTTATCACCAATAGTGTTAACCTTGATTAGAAAATCAAGGCTGAAGTACTGTTTTTCAAACGTCTACACTATAAGGTTACTTTCTGCCTCTTTTCATATTGTACTCTTTGGAAGAAAGTCCCTAAGTATACCCACACTCAAGGAGTCCAGAGTCATGCTCCACCACCTTTGGAAGGAAACTATACCTATGTAAATCATTTGGAATGGGAAATCTGCCTCTTCTTTCTCATTTATATAATACAGCTATTTGTATCACTATGGACTCACACATATTTATTATATAATTTCAGTTATAATCCATTACTACAATTACTTATTTTGTTGCTTAAATTGTTCCAACTTTGGCCACTGGGGGCTCTTTCAATTGGCTCCTGTGTCTCTAACATGCCCATTGTTTGGGGTTTTGAGTGCTTTCTTACTCTCTGGCTCTAAAACATGCCCCAGGCTCATCTTGTATATTTCTTGTCCCAGTCCTCAAACCAGTAATTTTTCTAAGGAACATTGGTTCTTTTTATTAGAGAATTGCACCAGGAATTGAGGTGTGATCACTGAATGTATTCATGGTTATTGGAGTATCATTGCTTCTAGTTGCTCTGTGCAGACAGACCTAGGAGATATATATATGAAAATAGATCTGTCTATAATTATTCATATATCTACCTATCAGTATCGACATTTAGTTAAATTGATTCATACTGATGTCTTCAATGCTGATTCAGCTTTACATGAGTAATTTTACTCTTCTGCCTTACTTCCACTCCAATAGTGAGAAACACAGTTCTCACCATCCATTTATTTCATTCTTGATTTTTAGGTACACCTGTACCCTCACATTGATTCAGAGGATTGTTTGTTATCTGAGTCCATACAGCTAAATCCTACTACTAACACAGTGTTAAATTTGACTTAGGTCAACAGGCCAGATGTATTGGAGCACTTAAAGGATAGAGTGAGTCCTGGCTGGTGTGGCTCGGTGAATTGAGCACCAGACTGCAAAGCAAAGGGTCACCAGTTCAATTCCCAGTCAGGGCACATGCCTGGATTGCACAGTAGGTCCCCAGTAGGGGGCATGCAAGAGGCAACCACACATTGATGTGTATGTCCCTCTCTTTCTCCCTCCCTTCCCCTCTCTCTAAAAATAAATAAATAAAATCTTAAAAAATAAATAAATAAATAAAAACAAAAAAGGATAGAGTGAAGTAGGAAGAATCATGTGTATTCAAGAGATTTAAAATGGTTCATGCTTCTAGAGTGCTTGGGGTGGGGGTGCGGCAGGTGGAGAGACCTGGATGATGACCCTGGGAGTGGGCAAGGATTGGAGCAAAAAGAATTCTATGGGCATATCCTTCCATCCAAAGCTCACCCAATATAATTACTCTTCCAAACTTACTGCTGTAGTTACATTTGGATAAAACACACATAGTTATGATTTCTTTATTTGTCTGTTATTTCTGTCATTTATTCTGCATTACAAATGGTATGTGTCTGTTTAAATCTTCTGTAAAAGGTTTTGAACTACTTTGGAAGTAACATACATTAAGTCTGAATATAGTAAATAAAAATAAATAAATAAAGCTCTCTGCTATATTCTAATTCTTTCCCAGTCCGATAAGTGATTTGCAGATAAATGCAAGAATCAATCTATTCTTTGCTTAAAACAATGTCAAAAGGTTAAAAATGAAACTAGCATATAGCACCAATGCAGTTTGACTGAATACAATCCAAATATCAATCACATGAACCAATTTAGAAGAAGGAGATAACACACTGCATAGCACACAGACAAAGCAAATGCATTTTTCTGTGTGAATATATTTTTGAATGACTTAGAGATGACTTTCCAACTATAAAAATAAAACACTTTCAATACAGGTATTAAATTATATAAAGCTATTTAGAATGAAATAATCATCTGAAGCCAGAAATAAAACAATTTTTATAATAAATTCAGATTTTCCAACTTAAGAATTATTCAATTTCATACTTCTCTGTTGCCCCTACTATTGACCTATTGGAAATTGTGTATTTATACCACAATAAATGAGTAAGTGGGAAAAACAAAACAAACACCTAAAACTAAATGCCACTTTTTTTCTCAAGGAAAGTATTGATTAAAGACACTTGTAAATGAATAATGATAAATAAAAGAACCAATTTCCACTTGGAAGGGTCCAGAAGTCACCTAACACAAATTTTCCTCTCTTATAAATAAGAAAACTGAAGTTCAGGGAGGTTAAATGATTACCCAAATTTCTCTAGTTATGGAAGTTGATTGATTTCTGGTTTCCAGCTCTTCCCAATACACACTGCACATATTGTTACTTTGTCATGTTATTCTTTTTTTCACATAATAAAAAAGTGGCTTCAAATCATTGTTCTAACTGCAATAATGTTGGAAATAGAAATAAAATTCATCCAAAACCTTTGTTTATAAGGCATCAATTTCAAAAGTATCAATTAATGTTGCAAAGTAATGAGATTCCATTTAAAAAAAAAAAAAAAAGAAAAGAAACACTAAAGTAATAGACCAAAATGGAAAGGAAAAGGGTCTTATCCTTGCTGTCATTTAATCTTTACCTACCCTTCAAATAAACAACTTTGGTGTTAAAAGTAAAGGAATCAATTTTGTTACATTTTATTCTCAACGGTGACAGTAAATTTGTGGAGTGCTTAACAGAAGCGGAGGGCTAGGCTGGCTGTCCAACAATGAAGTAAACATACTAGTATAACCTGTTTTTTAGAGAGATCTAGTTTCATTATTCACCTATTAAATTATCCATTAATGGAAAGGCTATGAAGATATAAATTAAATACTGATTAAATAAAAGTAAATATTCCAGAATCACTGATTTATGAAATTGTCTTTGCATTTAGTGCTGAGTGCATAAGAAAATGTCTTCAGCTATGACTCCACTTATTTCAACTAAAAACATTTCCCAATAATGGGGATTTAACTTTGACTAGTGTGAGAGAATTCATTAATGATATCAAAATCTCTCATATAATAGAGGCCATTTTTTTTAAGAAAATCTGGGTTTAGTTTAGCAGGTATTCAAAAACAAATGGAGCAAGTTATTTTATATCCTGCTATTTACTGAATTCATTTATCAGTTCTAGTAGTTTAGTGGAATCTCTAGGGTTCTCTGTATACAGTATCATGTCATCTGCAAATAATGGCTGGGTATGGCTATGTACTAAAAAAAAAAGTAATGCATGCGTCTACAAAGAGATACGCATATGAATGGTCATACCAGCTTTATTTATAACAGCCTAACACTGAAAGCAGCCTAAGTCCATAAAGAATAAAATGTATTAAAAAGAACAACTTTTTAATGGACATAAAATTGAGCTACAGAATTCTGACACAAAACAATGTGCTGCATGGTTTTATAAACTTCCAAAACAGGAAAAACTGAACTGCGGTGATAGTGGTGAGAAAAGTGTTTTCCTCTGAGCGGGTAGTGTGGACTAGAGGAGGCACGGGGTTCTTCTGTAGTGCTGGGAATATCCCACATTGATTTGGGTTTTGGGTACATTCTGATATGCATTCATAAACACTCAGTGTATAATTGAGGTGTGCATTTGGAACCTATGCTTCAGTTTTAAAAAGTAATAATCTAGGATGAGATTAAAAAAATCAATTATTCTTTATTAAATGTTTCAAAAATCCTATTAAATATGTAATTTGAAATGCTGAGTTTGATTCTAACCTTCCTATAGGCTATGTTTACAAATATGACATTCTTCCAAAATACAGGATTCTAAGGAGGAATTAGTCAATAATTAGTGCTGAGAAAATTGCACCACCTTTTGGAGAAAAATGGAAATACTAGATCATTTTCTCACAGTATATTACAAAATAAATTAATGATAGATTAAAAGATCAATATAGTGAAGACACCAAAAAATTACTAGATAAAATATAGAATATTATTTTCCTTTTACTCAGGTGAATAAACCTATGTACAAAACTCTATTTAAAATCATAAAAATATATTGGAGTATTTTTTTTTTTTTTTGTATTTTAAGATTTCTCATCATTAAACAGAAATAGAATTTGGAAAGCTAAAAATAAGCTAGGAAAATTATTTTCTCAGTCTTTGACAGGGAAAGGTTACTTATTATCTGTATGTAGTACATAAAGAATGTTAATAAGTCCACACAAAAAAAGAGCAGCAGAATACAGAAAGAATACAATGTAAAAAATAAGTAAAACATATAGTGTATTATATAAAAAATGTTCCACTTCTCAAGTCAAATGCATGAAAATAAAACAATTAAAAATTGTTCCTAGCACATTGATAAAAAGTAAAAATAGGTAGACACATAAGAAGTACAACAAAATATATACCATTATGCATACTTAAAAACATGTAAATTGGCTCAAACTTTCCTGAATCAAATCTAGTGATGGAGCAAGAACTTTAAAATGCTTGTGCTTTCTGACTCATTAATCCCAATTAGCAGCATTCACTCAAAAAATAAAACAGTAATTATAAGTGTGCATTAGTAGTCGTGTACAAGTAATACACATTATTCACTTGTAGTGCAACTGGACAAATGTGGCAGACCCTTCCAGGTTTCATGGGCCCAGCTCCCTTTCGGAGATGCACAGGACCCACACCCACTGATAGGTTCTCTTGAGGGTAATCAGATTTGCAATATAATTAGGCTGTTTTGAGATTTGCTCTTTGCTAAAAAATTCCCTCACCCTGCCAATGCTTACTGTAACTTCCTAAAACACATTCTGAGCCTTGAAGGGGCCAGTGTGACTGACTCAACCACTTCTGCCTATTCATTTGCTAATGTCCTTCTTCTGTGATGTAATGGGGGCATTGGCTCCTTTGTTGTAACCGGGATGGGAAGAACCATCTTGAAATGTGAGGGGATATGATTAGAATAAAGGCCTGTCATGGCGGAGGCCACAGCTTTGCCTCCTCTTGAGAGAAAAGCCAGTCTGTCGTCCTTATTTCTCCACCAGACTCAGTAGTCTGTGTGTATGTTTTAATAATTCATCCATAATGACGCAGACACTGCTGGCTGGTGTCTGCATCAGACAAATACTGATAAAGACCTACCATGTTCTTGGCAATGCAACATTAAAAGTACAGCAGTGAATGGGATATGAAATGGTGTATGTATAGTCAATATAAACTTTAAACATAATTATTAACAATGGTTACTATAAACAGGAAAGATTAGTATGCTATGAAAGTGTATAAGAGATTTGAGCTATTTGGAGGATCATAACAATCACAGAGAAAATAATGTTTAAAATGAAAACTGGTGATTGATACAACATAACTCAGCATGAAGGGTCTGTGCCTGGGCTGTTTGTAGATGGCCCTGTGTGTGTTCTGTGAAAGAACTCATGGGTTCTTCTGTCACTCAGACCCTGCAGACATCTGCAGCTCTAATAATCTGCTCGTAGGACAAACACCACTCAGGCTCAGGTTCGTGTTTATTGTTCTAAGTCTTTGAAGCAAAGAATATCTGCCTCGAAATGCTTTGAATGTGCTTGGCGTATACCACTGCCAATGTCAGAGAAGGGCACCTTCACAGTATAAGGAAGAACTGATTGATGGAAGGGATTAAATATAAAAAAAGACAAATTAATTTGCCTGAAAAATCCCTTACTTGAAATTTCAAATAGATTACTTGAATGCAATCAATTCTTGCATAACGAAGTAGCATTACCTGCCAAGCATCTGTTTTTCTGCTGCTTTTGGTGTTTCAATTCATGATCCCTGGGGTACTCAGGAAAAAAGTACAGTATTTGCAAAAATTATACTTGGAAACTAAAGAATATTTTCAGAACGAAAAATTCATATTACTCTTAAATTTATATATATATATATGTTCCTGTATTTCACATGCATGAAACAGGATACCAATTCATTACATTGACAACTCAATGCAAATGGGAAGGTAGAATTGCAAAATAGTTTTACTATATTAAAAAATTGTAGTAAGATTTTATTAAATGATCAAAAATTAAATACGAAGCTTGTCATATTTTAAAAATAACTTTAACTTGTTCATATTAACTGTTAACTGTTATATTGACTCAATTAATTAATTATGAATTAAAATTTTATCTTGCCATTTTAGTGGATGATTTGAAATATTTTGTAAGACAATTATTTTTTTTCAAAAAATGAAACATAAGTAATTAGTCATGGTGTAAATTTACATTAACATGCATTTTGTGAAAATATATTTGAGCTTGTGCACTTTAAATATAATTACTTTTTAGTTATTAGCCTTTTTGAAAAGAACACAGATTAAAATAGAAATAAATAAATAAGAAAGAGCTCAGAAACAAAAATATTTTTTAAATTTTTAAAAATTCCAAAGATAAATCTGCTTACATTTTTAAATCTGAAAGCAAGTGAACAGCTTTCTGTCAAGCATGAACTCTGCACAATTCATGAACAAAATATTACAATTCTGCAACTTGAATTATATGATGTTTCTACAATTTCATATTATCTTCTAAAGATGATCAATTATATACCTCAAAAAAACCACTTCACCCAAAAAGCACATATGCATTTATTAGAATTAATAAAGGAGGCTAATAAAAAGCTAATTAATAATTTTTAACAAAAAGAAATGACTACTGATATTAAAAATTTTATAACATTTTAAAGGTTTATCATTGTGTGCCCAGCATTTAGATGAGCAGCATCTGAATGTTACAGGAAACAATAGCCATTTTCTATATTTAGGAGAAGTGATTTTGAAATCTGATGGTAGAGTGATCGAACATGAAAATAAATTTAAAAATAAACTGACAACTAAGATGGTAACTTCAAAATAATATTAGTAGAGTATAAAGAACAAAAGAGAAAAACACTCATATTATATTTAAATTAAAAGTAATAATAGAGGACAAAAGTTGCCCTGAACAACTCATCTTTTTACTGTTACTGAACCATAAGGAACAAAACAACAAAAAATAAAATTGTATTAGTTTTATTTTTTTATTTTTTGTACATCTGTTTTTCTTTATTTTTATTATTAACACTGTTACAGATGCCCCCATTTCCCCCCACTTGGCCCACCTCCACCCAGCCCCTGACCCTCTCCCTCTGGCCATCACCACACTGTTGTCTGTGTCCCTGCGTTATACATGTGTGTTCTTTATCTAGACATGTTATAAAGTACTAACAAACAAATACTTTATCAGTTGCAGACCTCGATTTAAAATAATGTAAGCAAGTATATGATAATGTTACTAACATAGACAATGAAGAAAAGTATATGGGTCAGAATTTTGGCTGAATAATTTGTTAAGAATTTCTTTCCCAATGGTGGTATGTGTTACTGGAAGAAATGGTCTCAAAATGCAGTAAGATTAGTTATGCTATTTGAAAGAATTAGATATTTTATATGACATTTTCTGGATCTGTTTAAGAGAATATATTATGGTGAAAAAACATATCAAACATATTGACTCAACCACCTCTCTCAAATATTTGATGGCAATTTAACATGCCATCAAACAGTCAGACTTCATTCAGCCAAGATACAATGTACCAGAAGATTTCAGGGAAACAAAAAAATCCTAAGATAAAGAACAAAGTATGATCTAACAAATACATATTTTTAATTTGAGTACAACTATAGTTATTTCTTTAAAACTTTTGTCTGCTATTCATAATGTTAAGAAATTCTTTTAAAAAATTAACATTAAGTTTGGCTGTTATACTTTTTTAAAGGATTAAAAAGATTTTATACTTTTTCTATTTAAAAAAAATGCATGTAAAATTTGCAAAAAAAGAGACACAAAAATAATCTTTACCTGAAGGAAAAGATTCACATACAAATATTGTGAACTATTTAATATAGAGTCTATTTTCTAGTCACAATAGACCACCATATAGTTTTGATTAAGTAGAGAGATAAACAAATTGAGAAACATACTACTATCTCTTTAAGTAGCTGTTTTTATAAACATTCCAACATTAAAATATTTGAAAAAAGAAACCCTGAATGGATCCACATATTGCTATGAGATATGAATACCGTGATTATAAATAAGAGTGGTTTATGGTATTAAAATATATTGGACTATTTTATGATGACAATTTATCATATTCAACCATATTATGATATTTAAACATGATATATAAAAATATATGGTTTTTTTCCAACCTAGATATTGGTTTAAAAATTTTATTGACAATCCATTTGCTACTACCTTGGAAAAGATAACTATCTTCCATTTAAATTCACAAAATACTACCTATGAACTACAAAGATTCAAGAGAACTTGCTCCTTTGGAATACAAATTATATAAAAATGTTGATTATAGAAACATGACTGTGACTGTTAGAATGATGGAAGTAAAATAAATTTTATAAATCAATAATTTATAAATGATGTATTTTATTCAGATATCTTTAGCACATCAGAGAATGCCAGGCATGAGCATTATTAATTAAACTGAGTAATCTTTGATCTTGATATTTTGCTATCATTCAGTAATATAAAAATCAGACTCTGAAAAGTTTATATTTATGGAGGTATATTTGTGTGGGTAAGTCTTTTGGGTTCCCACACTCAATTCCACCTGGGGTGGGGTGGGGTGGGGTGAGGAACATCAATAAACAATTCTTGGGACACCAGCAGGGTGGCCAAGAATTGAACTTAATTCTGACACTGTCTACCCAAAGATAGCATCCGATCCTGAAGATTAAGGGTTCAGTCTCACAAGACTGCCCCTCACACACAGACTTCAAGATATGGAACAGCAAGACCCAAGCCCAGGTCATCTGTGCTGCTGAAAGACTAGCCACAGATTGGAGGTTCCAATGATTTCTCCAACTCCAAATGCCAATTACAAGTCCAGGCTGTTACCTATACTTCTGACCACTGGCTAAGACCCAAAGGTTTCTACACCCCTTTCATCGGGTTTCATTAATTTGCTAGAATGGCTCACAGAACTCAGAGAAACATGTTACTTACTAGATTACTAGTTTATTGTAAAAGGATACTTAGGAACAGCCACATAAAAGAAATACCTAGGGCTTCCATGCCTTCCCCAAGCAAGCCACTCACTGCATCTCCATGTGTTCAACAACCCAGAAGCTCTGAGTCCCATGCTCTTGGGTTTTTATGCAGGCTTCATTACATAGTCATAATTGATTAAATCATTCACCATTGGTGTCTGATTAGACTGCCAGCCCCACCCCTCCCACTTGTCCCCTTTTTGAGGTTGGAATGGGGGAATTAAGACACTACACTAAGACTGAAAGCTCCAACCCTCTAATCACAGAGTTGGGTCTCTTGGCAACCATCTCCATTCTTATCTGCTTTCCAAAAGTCACCTCCTTAACATAACAAAAGGCACCTTCATCTACTCTTAACACTTAGACACTCCAGAAGTTCCTGGAGCTCTGAGCCAGGAATTAGGAAAGAAAACCAAATATCTATATATGAGACAATATATAAATCACAATATTGCAGTAAGTAAACAGATAAGGCTTTATATAACATGTGTTAGATTGATTTATACCTTTTGAATATTTAGATATACGTGTGGCTTCCAATAGTACTAATGCCCTTGGTGGCACAGATGTTAGATATTGGGCAGGATTTCAATCAGTGAGAGTTAACTCATTAAAGAGGGGATGGTACATGAAGAAAGAGGAGTATTTAAGAAATTTAAAACAGTATGTATAATGGCCTAGAATTATTTTTTCTAAAAACTTTTTCCTATTAAAGAAATGAAAAGAATGTCAATATACTACAATATTAGAAATCTGATAAAAATGCAGGGGTAGATATGAGAGAAGAATAATTCAATATTTTAGGCTGTATTTAAAAATAAAATGCTCTACCATATAGCCCCTGAGAAGATTCATTTGATGTGAACCCTAAGAAGGAATTTACCTGATGAGATGGACTCCTCATGGTCAACTGCGGACCCAAATGTTATGAATAATAAGAACTTAGCAGCCATTTGCTGACAGGAGGTTCCTCATGCACTCTGGATGCCAGGAAAAACCTAAGACTAAACTCTTGGCTTCCCACACTAGGCCCTACCCCTTTACCCTGTTGGACAGAGTCAACCACTGCAGGGAAATCTGGCTTTTAACTTTCTACCAATGAACTGAGACTTGTCCCATCTAATGAAAATGGTGCAATTTGGATACTTCATTTACATAAAATAGACCTAATTGAGAACCTGGGCAAGAACTTTCACTATAAAAGGTAGCCTCTCCTCAGTCTCCCTGGAACACATTTTAGGTTGGTACCTGAATTTGTGTCTCCTGGACTGCCACTAATTTTCCTCAAATAAATGCTTATATCTTTTTATTAGTCTCAAATTAATTTTGGTTCATGATAGTCCCTAAAAATCAAAATGTTGACCCCTATGAAATTAACAGGCAAATGTTTACAATATAAATTTGTCTATGTAACGAGACATAAAGCAGGGTTTACACTGTGATCTGGACGAGCTCCTTGTTTGTGCTTTCTCTCTCATTCTGATGACTCTCTTTTCTTCATACTATTTTGACTAGTTTTTATACACATAAAAGTATAAGTAAATAGTAAAGTACAGGTGTATTTTAAAATATGATTTCTTTATTCTAAAAGGATTGAAATGCCAACGGTTACCCACATCTTTGCCAAAATGGGACCTAATAAAGCATTTGAATAATTGGACTCTAATTTTCTATCAGAGATGGATAAACTATATATTTTTGTATCTGCCATAATGACTAGGCCTTATTTTAATATAATCATGCCTCAAAAAATGTTACTTTAAACTTGAATCAAATATATCCACTATTAAAAACTGAACTTGCCAGTATCAGAATAAAATTCAACCAATAGGCATGAAAAAATAAACTTTGGACAAAGGACAAAGGGGTTTCCTTGAAAACTGCACGCACTTTGGCTATGAAAATGACAAATTGTCTTATGAAAGGAGCTGCAAGTTAATTTTTATTGTTGTTCAACTACTTGCGAAGGTCGGAAGAACACCACTAGTATTTGCAGAGTTAGAGCAGATGGAAGGGCCAGCATGCACCTAACATCCATGCCTAATCGCTTGACATTTTCCTCCAATAACAGACAAGAAAACAAGAAACACAGGTTGACAGGCATGCATAATCTGACAACCAGAAAGAGTCCCTTCCACTTATCCCCAAATGATGAGATAAGTGGAGGGACATATAAGGGCAAAAGTAAATCAGGATAATCATTGCCAGAGACAATGCAGACTTGTTGTTTTTCCTGCTTTAATAATATTAACAAAAAATAGATTCATATGATTTTGCAAGTAGTTAGACATGAGGGGCTCTTTGAATTCTTGTTTGGAGAATAATACAGTTCAGGCATTTCTTTGTTTATTACCTTCTCTTTTTCTATTGCCCTCTACAATATTTCAATAAAGAGAGCATAGGCTTTTCCCAAAATTAGCAGTCTGTGGTGATTAGAGGTTACACCTACATGAGTAGACAGCAGTGCTGCGGGAAAAGTTGAAAAGATGTCGTTTTGATTATCTGTTGCTGCAAAACTATTGACTTAAAATAGCTACCATTTATTTTACAGATTTTTAAAAGGCTTTACACCTTTAAAACTGGGCCCAAATGTAACAGGATGCAGAGCATGGGTCCCCTGAAAATAGGGGGGAAATCCCAGTCCTGCAGAAGACAGGAAAAGGGTGGGGAACAGCAGAAAGTACAGCATTTAAGACACATTGAATAACAAAGACAGATTGGCAGCCCGAGCCCTCCTGAAGGGAAGATCTGAGGAAGGTGCAAAATTGTGTACCTGACTGTGAGAACCTGTGCTGGCTGAGTGACTTGGCAGAGTGATGCCTGACATAGCTGGGGGGAAGCTCATACACTGAGCTGTGGGAGCTGGGGGAGCAGGTGCCTGCATGAACTGTGGGAGTGGATGTCCACCCTGTATGCCTGTGCGTGGCTGGGAACTCTTGCCCTGACTAAAGATGGCAGCTGAAAGAGGGTCAAAGACACCGGGAAGCTGACAAAAATGGGGGACAATAATGCACCATAGGAAAAACTGGATATTACACCATAGCAGGAAGGTCTGAGCCAAGCATTTAAAATTAAGGTGGACTGAATAATAGGGTGAGCCATAAGGCCTGCCTTCCTGAAGTCCGCCTAGAGAAGACAGTGACAGAGCTTCAGGGACCTGCCTGGCCAAGTACACAGGCCTGTAAGAGGCCTTGTTTGTTTGTACACTAAACAAACTCTACCTGATTGGAATGTCTTTGTTCTTTCTTGCCCCGTCTAATGTCCTTACTGTAGATGATTTATCCAGCCTGAGTTCTTGAATCCGAATTAACAAGTATGTATAGATAGCTCCTTCCTAACCACATCCTTTATCTTTACTCCAGAGGAGACTGATCCCAGCCTTGCCTCCTGTCTCCCCATCTGACTGCCTGATAAAGAAATTCGTTCTTTCTGCAAAAAACTGTGGCCTCTAATTTTCATTGTATTATTTTCACCTCCCAATTCTTCTCTCTCCTTCTAGATTGCCCATTTGAAGGATAGCTCTGCAGTTGATATACTTTAATCTTTTGCACTGTTTCCTCTACGTGGCACATAATCTTAGTGAGGAGAAAGAGGTGGGATATCTCATTCTTACCTTTTCAAAACTTTCAACATTAAAAAATTTATAATAAAATTTCACAACTATAAAGGTGCTTCTTCCCTTAAGTTGTGGGTCAGAAATAGAAATAATACATAAACTAGACCCTCAGCATATTTAGGTTAAAACATTGCTCAAAGAATTCTTCAAATGAAAGCTTGTTATAAATTTCTTCAGATTAGAGATAGCAAAATTTAATATATAGCCCACAAAATATAGGTAATCTAGTATTTTATAATTCTCACAAATTGAAAACCCAGCATGTTGTGGAAAGAATTTCTAAAAATTAAGGTAGCTTATAAAATAATTATTTAAAGAATAAATTCATTGCCTTCAAAAAACCTCTTTTAATTTTTCACAATTTCTACTCAACTATAAGGGCTTAAAATTTAGATGTAGAAAAACAGATTCTGTCATAAAAAATACTTGGAAGGAGAGTCAATTTTCTACATTGTATGGTAAGAACATATAAGAGAAAAATCTGTCATTTTTTCTAGAGGACAGAATAAAAGTTAAAATTAATCTCCTTGAACACTTCATTTTGATTAATCAATTAAAAATTAATCGGTTCTGGTTTAATTCAAAAGCCTATCATTTTGTTTTCTCTTCTATACAAGCTGAGACATTTTCTAAAATACAACAAATGATGTTTTTTAATACAGAGAGATTGTTCCATGGTTTGCCTTTAATTAAAACTATTTTCAAATTTAAAGAGAGAGTGACATTATTATTATTTTTCTTTCAAAGAATATATTATTCTGCTTCCAATATCATTTAAATTTACGGTGAACCAGAATGTGTTCAATTACAATGTGATTGCTTTTTAAGCCTGAAACTTTTAAGACTATATTAAACTGTGAAAGAAATTTTTTCTCCTAATATTATCACAATTCAAGAAAGTTTCAATCAAAAAGAATATAGAATATAGCTATTATTTATGACAATTTTCTTTCCTGATATTTTCTTCTAATAGAATATATTAAAATAGTTTATGAAAGGTAATTTTACATCACTAGAAACAACTATCTTTCCTACATCTAAATTATTAGAAAAAATTGAACTTAAGTACAACTACATGCATGCTCTAAAAATTCATATAATTTCAGAGTACTAATTACAGCTCTGCAGGATTTTCAACTGATACCTGATAGAATAATAGAATTCTAAAAATTAAATGTAACCTCAAGTAAGATAGAAAACACTTTCATAAATTTTATTTCTATTTTATAGCTAAGCTAAACAGGAGTAACTTAAACAGATTTGTGAAGTCAATGTTGGTGTAGATCTGTATTTATTTATATAGACTATATCTACCATATACGTATTAGTAAATAGAAAAACAGGTGCATTCATTCACTGAAAATACACAGTATAAACTAGGTTTATTGGTTGGGATCCTGTTGGAAAATCAGAAACCAAAGAAGAAGAGCAAGGCATAGAAAACCTATTTGAAAAAGTAACGATGGAAAACTTCCCTAATTTGATGAGAGAAAAAGTCACACAAATACAGGAAACACAAATAGTCCCAATCAAGAGGAACCCAAAGAGGTCCACTTCAAGACACATCATAATTAAAATGGCAAAATTCCAAGACAAACAGAGAATCTTAAAGGCAGCAGGGAGAAAAAGGAAGTAACACACAAGGCAGCCCCAATTAGGTTAGCAGCTGACTTCTCAATGGAAACGCTCTAAGCCGGAAGAGAATGGCAAGAAATATTCCAAGTAATGAACCAAAGTCCTGCAACTAAGACTACTTTACCCAGCAAGGCTTTCAATCAAGATAGAAGGCCAAATAAGGAGCGTCCCAGACAAAAGAAGTCTAAAAGAATACACTTCTACCAAACCAGTTCTGCAAGAGATGCTAAAGGTACTGCTTTAAGGAAGGGAAGGAAAAGAGAGAGAGAGAGAGAGAGAGAGAGAGAGAGAGAGAGGAACACAGGCATGAAAATGGCAATGAATAAGTACCTATCAATAATAACCTAAAATATAAATGGGTTAAGTGCTCCAATCAAAAGACATAGAATAGCTGAATGGATAAGAAAGCATGGCCCACACATATGCTGCCTACAAGAGACCCACCTCAGGCAAAAGACCTACACAGACTCAAACTAAAGGGCTAGAAACAAATTTCCCAAGCAAATGGACAGGACAAAAAAAGCCGGAGTAGCAATACTCATATCAGACAAAAGAGACTTCAAAAGAAAAGCCATAAAGAGAGACCCAGAAGGTCACTTCTTAATACTCGAGGGAAGAATCCACCAAGAAGACATAAATATCATAAATATATATGCACCCAACATAGGGGCACCTAAATACATAAAGAAAATCTTAGAGGACTTCAAGAAAGATATTGACAGCAACACAATTATGGTAGGGGATTTTAACACCCCATTGTCAAAAATGGACAGATCTTCTACACAAAATATCAGCAAAGATATTGTGGCATTGAACAACACTCTATGAAATGCACTTAACTGATATATATAGAGAGCCCTTCATCCCAAAGAAACTAAATACACATTCTTTTCAAACGCACACAGAACATTTCAAAGAAAGACCACATCATAGGACACAAAACAAGCCTCAACAAATTCAAGAAAACTGAAATCATACCAAGCCTTTTCTCCGAACACAAGGGACTGAAACTAGAAACCAACCCAAAGGGGAAAAACCCAAAACACTCAAAATCATGGAGATTGAATAGCATGTTATTAAACAATGAATGAATCAAGAATGAAATTAGGGAAGAAATCAAAAATTTCTGGAAAGAAACAAAAATAAACTCAAAACAACTCAAAATTTATGGGACACAACAAAGGCAGTCCTCAGAGGGACGTTCATAGCAATACAGGCCTACCTAAAAAAGACGGAAACATTTCAAACAAACAACTTAACCCTACACCTACAAGAACTTGAGGAACAAAAACAAAGACAGCCCAGAGCAAGTAGAAGGAAGGAAATAACCACGATCAGAGCAGAATTAAATGACTAGAGACTAAAAGCATAATTCTAAGGATCAGTGAATCCAAGAGCTGGTTCTTTGAAAAGATAAACAAAATTGACAAGCCTTTAAGCAGGCTCATCAAGAAAAAAAGAGAGAGGACCCAAATAAACACAATCAGAAATGAAAGAGGAGAGATTACAACTGACACCACAGAAATACAAAGGATTGTAAGAAATTACTATAAAAAAACTGTATGCCAAGAAATATGAAAACCTAGGTGAAATGGACAAGTTTCTAGAAAAATATAATCTTCCAAAAACTCCCTGAAAAAGCAGAAAACCTGAACAGACCAATAACAGCAGATGAAATTGAAGCAGTAATCAAAAAACTCCTGACACACAAAGCCCTGGACCAGATGGTTTCACAGGAGAATTCTACAAAGCATTTAAGGAAGAACTAACCCCTAACCTTCACAGACTATTGCAAAAAATCCAAAATGATGGAAGACTCCCAAACTCTTTTTATGAAGCCAGCATCATCCTAATCCCAAAACCAGATAAAGACACAACAAAGAAAGAAAACTTCAGGCCAATATCGCTGATGAACATAGATGCTAAAATCCTCAACAAAATATTGGCAAACCGCATCCAACAATACATTAAAAAGATCATGACCAAGTGGGATTCATCCCAGGGATGCAAGGATGGTTCAACATTTGCAAATCAGTAAATGTAATACATCACATAAACAAAAGCAAAGACAAAAATCACATGATCATATCAATAGATGCAGAAAAGGCATTTGATAAGGTACAGCACCCATTTATGATAAAAACACTCAGCAAAGTTGGAATAGAGGGAGTTTTCCTCAACATAATACAGGCCATACATGAGAGGCCTATACCCAACATCATACTCAATGAGCAAAAACTAAAATCTTTTCCACTAAGATCAGGAACAAGACAAGGATGTCCACTTTCACCACTTCTATTCAATATAGTATTGGAATTCTCAGCCACAGAGATTAGACAAGAAAAGAAAATAAAAGGCATCCAAATTGGAAAGAAGGGAACAAAGCTATCATTGTTTGCAGATGACATGATAGTGTACATAGAAAATCCTATAGACTCAGCCAAAAAGCTACTCAACCTAATAAATGAATTTGGCCAAACAGCAGAATACAAAGTCAATATCCAGAAAACAAAGGCATTTTTGTATACCAACAATGGAAGAGCAGAAGCAGAAATCAAGGGAAAAAATCCCATTCGTTACAGCAAAAAGAAAAATAAAATACCTAGGAATAAACGTAATCAAAGAGGTAAAAGACATGTATTCAGAAAACTATACAGCACTGAAGAAAGAAATCAAGGAAGACACAAACAAATGGAAAGATATATTGTGTTTGTGGATTGGAAAAATTAACATCATCAAAATGTCCATACTACCCAAAGCAATTTACAGATTCAATGCAATACCTATTAAAGTACCAATGGTATATTTCATAGACATAGAACAAATACTTCAAAAATTTATATGGAACCATACACGATCCAAAATAGCTGCAGCAATTTTGAGAAAGAAAAGCAAAGTAGGAGGGATCACAATACCTGTCACCAAACTGTATTACAAGGCTACTGTAATCAAAACAGCCTGGTACTGGCACAAAAACAGGCACATGGACCAGTGGAACAGAACAGAGAGCCCAGAAATAAATCCAAGCCTCTACAGTCAATTAATATTTGACAAAGGGGTCAGCAACATAAAATGGAGTAAAAGTAGCCTCTTCAAGAAGTGGTGTTGGGAGAACTGGACAGCTACATGCAAAAAAATGAAACTCGAGCACCAACTTACACCATACACAAAAATAAATTCAAGGTGGATAAAAGATTTAAATATAAGCTGTGACACCATTAAAGTCCTAGAGGAGAACATAGTCAGGAAAATCTCAGATATTTCATGCAGCAGCAACATTTTTACTGATACATCCCCTAAAGCAAGGGACATAAAGGAAAGAATAAACAAATGGGATCTCATCAAAATAAAAAGCTTCTGTATGGCTAAGGAAAACAGTATTAAAATAAAAAGAGTATGGGAAAACATATTTACCAATGATACCTCAGACAAGGGTTTAATCTCCAAAATATATACAGAACTTACATGACTCCACTCTAAGAAGACAAGCAACCCAATTAAAAAATGGGCAAAGGACTTGAACAGACACTTCTCCAAGGAGGACATACAGAGGATCCAGAGACACATGAAAAGATGCTCAATATCGCTAGCTATCAGAAAGATGCAATTTAAGCCACAATGAGATACCACTTCACACCAGTCAGAATGGCCATCATAAACTAAGCAACAAAGAGCAAGTGTTGGAGAGGTTGTGGAGAAAAGGGGACCCTAGTGCACTGTTGGTGGGATTGCAGACTGGTACAACCACTATGGAAAGCAGTATGGAATTTTCTAAGAAAACTAAAAATGGATCTACCTTTTGACCCAGCAATCCCACTGCTAGGATTATATCCTAAGAACCCTGAAACACCAACTCAAAAGAACCTATACACCCCTATGTTCATAGCAGCACAATTTACAATAGCCAAGTGTTGGAAACAACCCAGGTGCCCATCAGGAAATGAATGGATCAAAAAACTATGGTACATTTACACAATGGAATTCTATGCAGCAGAAAGAAAGGAGCTCCTACCTTCATGACAGCATGGATGGAACTGGAGAGCATTATGCTAAGCAAAACAAACCAGGTGGTGAAAGACAAATACCATATGATCTCACCTTTAACAGGAACCTAATCAACAAAACAAACAAACAAGCAAAATATAACCAAAGACACTGAAATTGAGAACAGGCTGACAGTCACCAGAGGGGAGAGGGGAGGGAAGTTCAGGGGAAAAGGGGAAGGGTTTACAGGAACAAGTATAAAAAACACATGGATAAAAGCTAGGGAAGATGGATATGGGAGGGAGGTGGGGAGGGCTGGGGCAGTGGGCTGGGATGGGAGTAAAAGAAATATAACTATACAAGAACAACAATTAAAAAATAAAATAAAATAAAATCTTTAACAAAGAAAAAAAAGAAAAAATCAGGTGAAACTTTTAATTATTAGACTGTACTTGATCCAGCACTCTATTTTTGCTTTAATTTCTAGATCATTAATTTACTCTTCACTTGTGAACATTTCATTGTACTATTTTTTCCTTCAATAATCAAATTTAAACTATCAAATACTATCTCTCATTTACTTATGTAATTATTCCTTTGGGGATATTTTCTTGCTGAGAATACAGATTTGAATTTTAAAATTCTCTTTTATTATTTACCTTAACTGTAATTCTTTTAAATTTATCTCAGTCTCCTTGCTTTTATGTTATTAGAGCTTTACTCTGAATAATTCTCCAGATAATTCTTTTTTTTTTAGATAGGGAAATGATTTATTAATTGGAGTGAAATTTAATAATATGGCTTTATGAAGCACCTGGTTCCACTGTTGATTTTTTTGAAATTATCATATTTTTTCATTGCTGTTTAGTCCCCTTATCCCCCCCACCTAGAATCAGCATTCCATTGTCCATGTCCCTGAGTCCTTTTCCATTTTTGCTCAGTTCCTATAATCCCTAACATAATTCTCATCTGTTCTCTATCTATGAGTCTGTCTGCCTTTTCTGAAAGAAATATTAAAGAGTAGATTTGGGGAAGTCTAAAATCTGTTTCTTAAAATTTCCAGAAAGAATAAAACAAAATAATCAAATATAACACAATAAAATTTGTCATTGCTACAGATAATCAAAAATTTCCTCATGGAATGAGCCCTTCAAGAATGAATCAGGACCTTTTATATTTTTTCTAAAGACACACAGCTAAGTCCTCCTGATGAAATTTTAAACTCAAAGAAAATGAGAGAATTTTAAATCCTAAAGAGAAGTGAAAACAGCTTCTTGTACTAGGTTAAAAATCATTGGAGTATCAGAGATTGACACACTTGAATGAACTGAGCTGAGTTTATTCATCTAAAGATGACTGGGAGGCTAAGAAGCTGAGCAGAATTTTTGAAAATCTCATAGACCTGGGGGTCAAAATTACAGTCCAGAGCCCAGGAGGAGGAATCATGGCAGGTATTTGTCTATTTGTTTCCTTTTTTGAATCGGTAGGGATTCTGAAGGGCTGAACCCTAATAAGAGTGAGCCAGAAACAGTCTAGCTGTCAGGAAGACTGAAGTTCAGCTTCCATCAGTTCAATTTCTGATTGAGATCTATTTCTAGCCTAACTATCTGACAAAGCAAATGTAAATTATTTCCAATGAATAACATCATCCTGAGGATCAAATTAACTATACAAATTTGCATCTACTATGTCATTATTCAGTATATGAAAAAACTAAGCATGAAAAAGGACAAATATTTTTAAAAAGTAAGAAAAAAGATAATAAAAACAGATTACCAGGAGAACTGGTCATTAAAATTGTCAGATATAGACTTTAAACTAACTATAATGAATACTATCAGGAATACAAATAAGGTGTAGAATTAGGCAGATAACTAAAATCTGCATTTAAAAAAAACAAATGAAAATGGAGATGTATTTAAGTATTCAGTAGATGTTTTGAAAACAGATAAGACATATTGAAGAGTGATTTTTTTAATCTTGAAAAGAGTTCAAAAGAAAAAATCCATATTGGAGTATCTAGAAAAACAGGCGCGATGGAAAATATACAAAAGAATGTAAGAGACATATGACAGATAACAAAAAGATTCAAGAAATGTATAATTGGTATTTCAGGATGAGAGAAAAAATAGCATGAAGCAATGTGATTTTTGAGGGAGAGAGACAAAATATTTTCCAAAACTCACCAAAGAAATCAAGTCATGGATCCAAGAGGTAGTAGTAGTAAAAAGACTCACCAACCTCTCTCTTTAAAAGATAAACATCTACTATACAAGCTCACCGTTGCAGCTAAAGAAGGAAAGGTATGCCTCCTGATTTTTATATGAAAGCTGGAAGGTATTTGTCTATACAAATAATGTATATATAGAGAGAGAATAAATTTATGAAGTTATAAATTCACATCTCAGCTACAGTATAAGGATTTTAATAATACCTCCTTATCTAATTGTGAGGGTTAAATAAATAAATACCACCTGTCAACCCCTACTAGTAATGCCACACAATAACATTTGAGAACATTTTTTTCTTCTTTTTTCCCCTCTTTTTTTCTTAAAACTGTTATATCAGTTTGAAAAGCTTACTTCTTCAAAAAACTCAGCTCTGATTTTTAAGAGAAAGGTTTACAAACTAACTTTCAAAACACAACATGATTATGGAGAGGTAATTGGCAGGACCCCGTTAAACAACTAGGAAGGAGATTTGTCCAAATGTCAGGGGAGGGCCTCCAGGACATTTTTCCCTCTTAACCCTTATCTTGTGTTTTATTTTGTAATCACTCAAGAAGAAGCAAAAGAAAGGTCAGTTCTATTTTGTGTTAACCATAGTGGACAGCACAATACTTACTACAACAATCAACAGATATCAATAAGAGCACTCAGGTTAGAAGCTACAACATCACAAAAACAGAGAACATTTTTCTCTAATGTATAGTTAAGATTACACATTCTGAAAGAGTACTGAAGGAGAGACACCTTCAAAATAATCTACAATAAAAAATGTATGGAAGGTAAACTTCTAATAGTTTCAAATTCCAAAACTAAGATATTTCTTTAGATAGAAGAAACAAGTTTTGCCCTTCCAATCAGTTCTCCACCCTAAAGATAAAGTCGTCTTTTTAAAAAAAAAAAATCTGATCATTTGATTTCCTTGCTTTTTAATTCTTTTGTTGGATACCCAATATTCTTAAAGACAATAATCTTTCACAACCCCAAAAATCCAGCATGATTTTGCCTCAACTCATCATCATCACCATCATCCCACTTTCCACCATGCTCAACCACCTCCCTTCCCCAGGTAATTTCTTCCTGCTGCCAGGAGTATTCTTCTTCCCTAATTATCCTCTCTAACACCTCAGCAGACTTAATAAATTCCTCAGAGAAGACTGCCCCTAACTTCTTTACTGAGGCCAAGTCATCCTTTCTCAGGCTCACATGATTGTTTTCTACATTTTTCAGAGTGTCAGTTTTACATTTCTTTAAAAGATCATTTGAATGATGTCTTATATTTCTAAATTAAATTTCAAGCTCTATAAATGGCATGGACTGTGGCTACTATTTTTCTCTGTTTATGTTCCCAATACCTTCCACAGTGATAATATCTACCAGACACACAATAAATATTTGTAATCTACTGAAAATGACCCTTTTCCTTTCAAATCAGGTGAGGTGAAGTCACGAGTCACATCAAAAGTCATTAAAACCTGAAGAGAAAAGAAATCAAACCCTAAGTCAAAAGGGCTAGAGCTCCTCACCATTTCCTTATTGAGCAAGTAATAAAATACATATCATAAATCCATGGTATAGCCTTTTGAGTTGATAACTGAATATACTTATGAGGAGGTTAATAAAGATATGTATGTCTATATATTTTAATTTCTTTCTCAGATAAAGGTTACATTAGTCTAAAATAATTGGTTGCTATATCCAATCCATCCAAGTATTTCCACAAAAATACATGGAATTTAAGGATCCTGTACCCTAAACAAATAATTATCAAAAATGAAGTAAATAATATCCTCTGGAGAGTGCTGCTTTCCTTAGCAGTGGTATGGCTATTGATGTTTGTGTGGCAGTGTGACTATTTTTTATCAATATCATGGCAGAATTAGTGTTGCATATCTCCACTCACAGTGTTTTTAGAGAAGCTATGGTTTCCATTTTCACTACCTACTTGCCTTACCCATCTTACTCAATACTATGACCAATAATCTAAAAATCCAACAAGATCACTCAGAATGTCTTCAAGCACCGCTGCTGAAAAAGCATAGAGTTCCATGAATATACCCAGTCTAATCAGAGAATGTATAAGTGAAAGGTACTATATAATTCATCTGTATACACACACATACATACATGTATCAATATTATGCTAGAAGCTAGAGGCTAAGTACATAAAGCCCTTAAAAATGGTGAAAGTCATCAACGTGGTAAATTTGTGTTCTAATTTCTACCACTCATGTGAATTCACTCAGGCACTCATGTTTTATTCCTCACTACTATGCTTGTGTCACTGAGGACCACCTTCTGCTCTGCATCTGAGGAATGCACCCTCATGTTCTGCCCTGGAACAGGATTGCATCACAAGGAAGGTTCAGAACACATGGTAGCAGTCTGCCACAAAAAACATGTCAGGATCAGATCCAGTATCTGGTCCACTGGGAAGGGTTGTTTTGGGGAATCAATGGTAATGAGAATCTAATGCTAGCTGTACAATGATCCTGAATATGTTTTGAAAAGGTTTTATCTGATATTAAAAATGATAAAGTTCTTCAGGAGGGAAACACTTAAAGAGGAGAAGATTGTGGAAACCAGCCACGAGCTCCATCACCAACCAAAGGCAAATGC
Organism: Anoura caudifer; assembly: GCA_004027475.1. Classification (NCBI taxonomy): domain Eukaryota; kingdom Metazoa; phylum Chordata; class Mammalia; order Chiroptera; family Phyllostomidae; genus Anoura; species Anoura caudifer. The sequence goes on from PVKU01007371.1 coordinate 51,682, forward strand.
ACAGCGCCCTGTGAAAACCACCTATGCCTAGGCTCCAGGGCTTCTGAGGATGATCTGGCCAGTCTCTGCCTCCTGTATCCCATTCTAGATCAATTTTCTCAGTTATTGCGTCTCCAGATTTCATTCCCCTATCTTGGGCTATATTTTAGTGTCTATGACATTCAGAAAGATACGTCAGTTGCACTATCCACTGGGCTTTTGACCTGAGTTTGGCCTCCAGTGCTGACTTCCTGCATTGTCCTAGGCTCCCATCCTGTATTTTGCGTGCCATTCTTACAGTCCCCATGCCTTGGGTGGCTCTTGGATGTCTGCTTTGCTGGGTACAGGGTCCGGAGCCCCACCTTTTGGAAAGGGGGTTCAAAAAATATATAATGGACAAGTTTATAATTCTCTTGACCCAGTAGATATCAGGGCAGAAAGAAATCAGTAGGCCCCATAAGAGTTTATTTATCCTGGCCAAGGGACAGATGCCAAACCTGAGAAATATGCTGTGTAGCTGCTTCATTGCAGTATCCTGTGTCAGCACTCCAGCTGATAGAAATCAGGCTGTGTCCAGACCAGAAAAGCCTGAGATTATAATACTGTGTAGCAGGTTAAACATAGCTTCCCTTCTCCCTCCAACTTACTCCCAATGTCCACAGGGCCAACATGCAAAAAGATGTTTGCCTTACTACTTACCAAGATTGGAAAACATCTCAAAGCAATATTAAATTGTGAAAAAGAAGAGTGGTTAGGTCACAGTCATTTTTTAAAAATGTACTCAAAATAAAGATTTGCTCTCCAAAAGTAATTTCTAACCACTCAGATACTTGTGCAAGTGTTTTAACAAAAGCTCTGAGGCAGCCCTAAGAGGTAGGGATCAATATTGAGATTATACAACCTGACCCATAAACAATTCCTGCCTTTTACAGTTGAAAGCTGGCCATAAAAGACACAGATAGAGTTTATACTTAACTGATTTTTATACAAGAAGAAACAGTGTCCATGATAGAGCTGAACCATGATAGAGCTGGGAGACATTAACCCTGCTTTTCTTCTGCAAGATGTTTGATTTCTAAATCCTCACTTATTGGAAGCAAATCCAGCAAGGATCTTGGGTGTTAACTGTAAAGTTTGTATCTTGGGGTAGGTTTCTTAATATTTTTATAAAACTCATGATACTAATTGAAGATATTTTGTTAAAAATGTCTCCACAGTGTGACAATGCACATGCTTTAATAATATAGAAAGTCTGAATTTTGTAAAGAAAAACCCATATATGCTTGTGTATCTTTCTCAGAAGCATGTGAGGCAGGATGTCATAATGGCTTCATAAATTAAGCAGCAGCAGTCCAGGCAGCAGGTCTCAAATTCGCTTGGAAGAACATTATTTGACCAAGTTATATGTGAGCCTGTGTCATAGGCGACCTCTCTCATTTCCCAAGTCCTGGCCTAGCTCTTTATCAGCAGCAGCTCCCTTTGGTATCTGGGCCCTTAATCATTTTCTGGGGATGAGAACATCTGAAACCTAGAGGGACTGAGGAAATATTTAAGGATTCAGACTAGTTCATAAACTCACAGAAGAGCTGAAACATCTGGCCGCAGGAAACAGAAACCAGAGCAAATACAGTAGCAGAAATCCAGCCCTTTAGATTGCTGTCTTTGGATGTGTTAGCTGGGGCTACAAGCCACCCTCTCATTCTTGGAGGGTAAGAGAACTATGGGTTACAGACTGAAAAACCACGCTGAAGGAGGAACGAAAGTCCCTCCCCATGGAACAGGTGCTGGTGCAGCAAACACTACAGTACACTGCTTTATAAAGTAAATAGGACGTTTAAAAGATTATAAAGGGCCAACATTTACCCTACACACACTCAGTTCAATACCCATAACTCCATTCTGTAAAAGCAAACTCCCTCCTTAAAAGTCGATTTCCAAGTAACTCAAAGAAATTGCAAATATTACCCCACCACCTGTCATTCAATAATATTAATTCTAGTCTTCCGACAACACTGTAGTAAAGCTTATAAATAAGCATGTAAATTCCTCAACATACATTCTATATTCAAATAGCATGATATTTCACAGGATGAAATGCATCCATGTATCATCTACCAGGAACATTAAAATTGGGGACAAGATAATTCATATGGTCTTAAAGATCTATTTCTCTATTCTTATATTGTACTTTCTCTACTCTCTTTTCAGTTTGTATTCATTCTTATGTAAACTGAGTAAGGTTTACGAAGTAAACTGAGCACATAAATGCTCAATTTTGATGAGTAATAAATGTGGTATATTGTGAGTAGATCTTTTTTCATTGTCACCATCACGCTCAACTTTAAAACTATGAGAATAAAATTATTTTTAGTAAATTATAAGTGCTGTGTTTCTGCAGTTATTGAATCACAGAATTAAGCTTGAATAAAGCAGGATGTGCTTCTCATCAAGTCTGTCAGTACCCCAATTCAGAAACAATTTTTCCCAAGAAAGCTGAGCAATTCTTTTAGGAAAAAAAGTAAAATCTAGTAGTTGTAGCTAGGGAAAAAAAAGAGTAAACCAGTTTTGCTTTCAATTAGATACACCTAAAAAAACCATAAATGCTTCCTCTCAGGATGGCTCAGGCCATGATGCCTGACAGAAAGCCGGACTAAAAGCCAGCTCAGTAAAACAAGGAGACATTTAAGAGAAAATGTGGTCACATCTGACTGAGCAAAAGACAGGTCTCCTGAGAAATTCCACTTTAATTGTTCAAGATGCCATTACTTTCACACACATTTACAAAACTATGGGATTTTCTGCACCAGAAACATGGCTCAAGTATGCTGAGTAAGGTGATTTTATTGACAATGCCATCAGCTGTCATACTCCAACATGCCTCCTTGCCTGAGTGCTTTCACATAGCTTAAAAGATATGGATTTTTTCCTTGTTATATATACAAAGGTTTTCTTTGCTTTCATGCACATCTGCCAGCAGTCAGTCTTTTCCTGACATATTTCAGAAACCTGAAGTTGTAGTCATAATTTAGCAGAATTCTGAAAGGGTGTTTTCCATCTGTTAATTCTATCCAACAACAAAAAAAGAGAAGACACTATTGAAATATAAACACTTTTAAAGCCACTCCTTCATAAAACATAATATTTTCTTTAAACATAATAATTAACTTATACCCCCTAACTTGATGTATTATTTTAAGTTAGAAAAGATTCACCTTTATGGTAATGCCTTTGCCTAGCATCCCTAGTTTATTAAGCAGCTATTTTGCTAACTACTAAACAATTCCAAATATTTTGTTAATTATGTCATGTTTTGTCCTTGATCAAACTTTTTCCTTCCATTCTATGAAACTGATATATTCCAATAAAACATTTTTTATGCCAGAGTTTTTGCAATAACTCTGGATGAAAGAAGTAAGCAAAGACAGGAAGATGAAATATATTTTGTGGCCATGGTGTGTATTTATATACCATTATGCTATGTTCCAAGGAAATGTCAGAAATTCTATTGTTCTAAATAGCAAGAAGCAACAAAGCTCCTATTAACAGAAAACTTACAGTGGAATATCTCCTCTCTCTGGGTTATAGTGAAACAAATAACTCATCTTTAACAGTCACTGTAAATAGACCTAACAAGTTTGTTAATTTAGTCATCCATTTATTCACCTACTCATTCAGCAAAGAAGTGTTTACTGAAAGCATATGATGTGTCAACACTGGAATAAATTCGCTTGATATTACTGTCTATAAGATGACAGATTATGACCATAGGCATGATGAATAAAGTGTATGAAAAATAAATGGCACAAAAGTGGAGCAGAAAATAGAGAAATTCACTATACAGACAATACACCGGTAACAGCAGGTCCTTATTATCTGCACCTAAGAGGGCTGGAGTGAGACTGTAAGAGGTAGTACTGAAGAAGGAAGTAAAAGCCATGTCAAGGTCTTTGCAAGACAAAGGAATAAAAACAATTTTAGAGACATCAGAACTTATTAAAGGACTTCAAAAAGAGGCTGATGTATTTATCATAGTGGCATTTTAGAAATGCAGAAAGGTGGGGTGAATGGACAGATCAAAGAGAGGAAAAGACCAAAGCAGGGAAATCACCCAGAGAATCATTACAGTTAAAAGAATACCGTTGAAGGTATAAATTAAGGCAGTGCCCCAATAGCCTAGGATAGGACCTCCACTCTCTTTCATTGAGAATTTAAGCACAGATTACACTGTTTTCCTCTCCATCACTGCTCCTTGGGAACCCAAGCATCAGGAGAATAACTCACGTAACACCCTAAGCTGCTGGACTTTTGAAGTCTTCAACTTCAAATTTTTGTATTCCTAGCTATACAAGCCCAAGCACTGGGCTGCTTCTGATTTCATAATTGCTCACTCTCTAAACACTACCGCTGGGCTCCCTGATTTTCTCCTCTAGCAGTATTTCTACCATCAATGCTTTGAGTTCCTCAAAGCTCTAATTCCATTGACTTTTAATATCATTCTCTTTAAAACATTGGCTTATGAACCCCTTTTATTCCATACATAACTTCAAACTTGCCTGAGACCAATTTTCTTACTCTTTCCAGCTGGTTCTGAGCAGTTTATGTTCCTGGATTTTAAAAAAATGCATACACATTGATTATTTGCCATTTAAAGGCAACCCTTCATTTATCAAGTATCTGTTGTGTGCCTCCTATATACCAGACACTGTTCTAGGCCTGCGGGATATGTCCATGAATGAGACAAAAGCCCTGTTGGCTTTTTCAATCTAGTCTATAAACAATGAAGTCTATAAACAAAAGAAACAGATGAAAGGTAAACACATACATAAAACAACAGTTAGAAATGAATATGTACAAAAATTGAAATGAAGGTAAATGCACAGAGATTAAGATGAGATTGGGTGGTCAGGGGAGGTCTTTCAGAAGAGATGAAACCAGGGCTAGTGAATGATGTAAGGAGCAAACGCTGTGAGGCTCTAAGAAAAGAATTAGCCCTGAAATGGCTCCCACTTCAGAATGAAAGATACAGCCCTTCAAGGCCCTTACAATGGCCTTCAAGTCCCTAAAAAAAGAGAGGGCCTTGTCACCCCTCTGACCTTACCTTCTTTTGCTCTCCTCTTGGCTCACTCTGTTCTAGGCACACAGGCTTCCTTGGCCGGCACTAGGCAGTTACATCACTATGTTGGAGACTGTATATTGGCTTTGAAGTGGCTTCTCCCTCTACTTAGAACACCCTTCTTTAGACATTTGCCTGGCTAACTCCCTCAATGAGGCTTTCTTAGAGCAATGTCTAGCACATATTGTAAGCTATGTAATTGTTAGCTATTGATTTTTTCATAACCTAATTTTTATTTTGGTTTCCATCCAGCTACTTTAATGTGGAAGTTAAACTTTGGCTTTTTAAGGAATCCCCAACCCTGTTCCCACGGTACTGGAGGCCGGCACAGGGGAGTCCTTTTGCCTACATACTTCCGAATTAAAAAATAAAATAACAAGCACTTTACTAACAAATAAAACACATTTGTGGTATGCTGTTAGTATGCAGATCATTATTTTGAGGTCTCTGATGGAAAGCCTTAGCTTTTGGAAAACCATGATGAGTCATACAATTCCTGCTTTTCAGTGTATCACACTGCAACCTGAAGGCCATGACCGTAGATAACATCTACTTACTGGTTGAAGGGGAGTGATGGAAAAGGACAAAATACAGGAAGACAATAGAGAAAAAACAGAAATAGTTTAATATCTCAAATTACTACTCTGCCATCACAGATTTTATAAATTGTTTCAAGTACAGAAGGATTCCCCTGAAAGTTCTTTGAAATGTTTGTGTGTCAGCAAAAGACTGGTGAAATGTCCTTGCCTTTCATCAGGAATTTCAACGATCAGCAACACATTATTTCTTATTAATAATACCTCAGTTAGAGGAGTGCTTCTCGAACTTTAATGTGCAATGAATTACCTGAGGATCTTGTTAAAAAGTCGAATTTGATTAAGTAGTCTGGGGGAGGTGCTGGGGGTTCTGTTTTTCTAACACCATCAGGAGATGCTGAGACTGCTGGTAGAGGGACCATAATTCAAACTTGGTTTAAAGTATGTCTTTCTTAACAGAGTACATATATAAGCCATCTTAATGTATGCAGCTTAAAAGTTATTTCAAAGAATAATTAGAAAATTAAAAATTTAATAACTTACACTTAGTTTACTCTGGGAATCAAGAGCAGTACAACACCAATCTAAATTTTTAGATAGTGGCCCTCAGTGTTGCCTACTATATTATTCAGTTCTAAATTCCTAAAGACATGTACAAACAAGAACTTTGGTTGTATACTTTTGAGAGAAAGTATACATCTTTTTCATCTTTTTTCAGGTAAAAATAGATTAATGAGAGAAAATTCTTCCTCTCACATATACACGCACAGATATACACTTTTTAATGGAATAAAAAGATTAATAAATAATCTTTAAATACCTTGAAATCATCTGAAATATTTTAATTTTGTAAAGTCAAAAGTTAGTGGAAGGGTATGAAATTGAAGAACATAAATAGGACTTTTTAAATGTTTAAATGTTTTAAAAACAACATTTATTTCAACATATTGAGTTATTAAAGTAATATGTAAATAAAATTCATCTCAAAAAAAGAATTCAATGAAAATATGTGATTATATTACATAAACATTAAAAAAATTAATATAGAGCCCTGGCTGGTGTAGCTCAGTGGATTGAGCATGGTCCTGTGAACCAAAGGGTCATGGTTCAATTCCCAGTCAGGGCAGATGCCTGCACTGCAGGCCAGGTCCCCAGTAGGGGGCCTTCAAGAGGCAACCACACATTAATGTAGCTCTCCCACTATTTCTCCCTCCCTTCCCCTCTCTAAAAATAAATAAATAAAATCTTTTTTTTTAAGTCAATAAAACTTCTTAAAAAACTACAGAAACTTCAGAGCACACATACCTACTTTAAAGATAAGTGTTTTAATCAGTTTTTTATCCTAAGGTTTATTTAATCAAGTTCATGAAGAAGACCAGATTGACTGCTCTACCACTCTCTTCTTATAATACCCCTGGATGCAGAATTACTCCCGCCAGGTCCAAAGCAAGTGCACTTGGAAGACACATCCCATGCCACAAAAAAATTTTAAAATTCAATGTTGTTTAAATAAATCTTTACCATCAAAAACTGCATATCTTTAGAAAGCTGTTAAAAGAAAATAGGAAATATATTTTTCCAATGTCCCAAGCCATAATACTCAGCAGTTCCAAGTTGCTTGTTTTAGATATCACATAAAGAAGCTGGAGAAAGTCCATTAAGTGAAAAGGGAATGCAAGATGAAAGTATAAAATCCACAGAGCCCATAGGTTCACAGCATAATAACACATGATAATTACCATATTCTTATTTAATGAATCACAGCCTTAGCACAGTTATAACTAATAGGCATCCTCTTGACATTTGGAAGAACAAACGTAGAAAAGTACTTACTAGTTTATACAACAATTAATAGATTTACTGAACCTATCACCTCAGTGAGGAAGATCACAGGATAACATTTTTTATAATTAAAAACAAGGTTTATGTAAATCTCTTTGTGTAAACTCTATAATAACTTAATAAAATAGTTTACTTTGTAAAGTTTGTGATCAGAAATAGAAACCATGCCTTCTGCCAAAACATTTTTAATTGCTGTAACCAAGTAGAGTGTTTTCACCAAATATTTGATTAATGGAACACATCGCCCACCCAGGGAGAGAAGTATCACACATTTTTATTTACTTAAAGCAACATAAAATAATTGTAGCAGTTTATGTCTTAGTGCAATCCCTCATAGGCAAGAGGAATAAACATCTTCATATGAACTAAGAGTTGGTTAAGGTTACATGTTTGAGAGAAGTTGATTTCTTTACTGTTTACTTAAATCTTATTAAATAATGGAAATACCACAAACTGTCCATTTTTAAAGCTATAGCTTTTCAAGAGATTTCTTTTAGTCATGTGGGAAGTGCTCAGTATTCTCCAAGCTCCATGGAATTTGAGGTACTGGTAGCATTGGACATTTTGTTGTCCTCCAGGAATGTCCGGGATACCCAATTAATTGTTCACCCGACTGATTCTGCATCAATGTTCCAGACTCAAAGTTAAGATTCATCTTTCCAAAAAGGTTTTTTATGTTGTTTGCTTATCTTAACTGACACTGTCTTCTTCCTGTGCCCACATTGACATTTCATTTATATTCATTGTACTCTATCACTGTATTATAATAATAACGCATTATAGTGATTATCATTTATCATTGTTTAATAATAATTATAATATACTTAACTACCAAGCTTTATTGGGGCAGGGGCGGGGGCCCAGCCCAGATTTCTATCTCCCATACACCTAGTAAATGACCTGATGTAGTATAGACTCTTCCAAATGATTGATAAATTGGGTAAGAGATGGATAAATAAATGGCCCATTTCCACTTTAATATATGGATTTTTAGATACTGCTATATTTTAAATGTTTTAAAAGTCCATATATTAAAGAGGAAATGGACTATTTATCTGGCTGTGGTGGGGGTAGTGGTGGGAGGAAAATGGAGACAACTGTACTTGAACAACAATAAAAAAATAAAACAAAATAAAATATGGCAGTATCTAAAACATCATCTTTATTATGCCATATAATCTACACCCAAGAGAGAGAAATAATTATTAATTCCACAAAAGTAATGTGAAAACTGAAGCTTAACAAGGTTAATTAATATATTTATGTTCAAGTAACCAGGAAATGATGAAGCTAAAATTTGAATTCAGGCTGCTTGGACTGTACCATCTAGGAAAGCAGGAGGCAGGACACTTGAAGAAGGACATTTGCAGAGGGAAAAATCTGACTCAGATCAGGTCATTTCAGATAAATCTGAGTCTATGAGATACCAAAGCACCATGATCCATGAGAATGTTCCAGGCTCCATCCCTCTTGTCCCATATATTTTAACACTGACTTGGAAATTTGCTCTCATAGATTTGGGCATGTCGAAACTTTGCTACACAATATCACTTCATATTGCATAAAAGAGGTTTCAGGTTTTTTCCTCTGGGTTCTTCAAAATTCACAAGCCAACAATTCATCCCCACTTTTGAATTCCTAATGCAAAGTGAGCCCAGGAGTTCCAGCTAAAAGAGTAAAAGGGGCAAGGGGAAGCAGGAGAGAGAGGGAGAAATACAGGAACAATGTAATTCCTCTGTTTTATGCTTTCTTGTTATACTTTTATGTTAGAAATGTCTTTGTAATCTGGTGAACTACAACTTGCCAACAATAAACACATTTCATTTAATATGAAATTAAATAACACTCACTATTAAAACAAATACCATATATAAACCATATATTACTATTCCCACTATTTGATTTCATACCATGTCAACAAAAAATTGAATAAAAGGAGAAAGTACATCATGGACTTGCTATTTTTGTTTAATTGTTTTGTATGGGTTATAGCCTATTAGAACCTTTGAATGACTAACAACCTATTTATAAAACCTGAGTTTTCACTCAGTGGAAAATGGTAGAACAGGATTCAGTTTAATGTGGATTTAAACAAGACTAAATTGTATTTATAGAGTACAGAAATCACTTATGTATAGTTCCAAGTTCCATACTACTAATGAAAAGAGTTATTGATTTTCCAGAGAAAAGGACACAATAGCCAGTCAGTAGCACCAAGTGACTTTTCCAGAAGCAGCAATGGATTTTACTAAGCTTTCCAAACTTGTTCACATGGTGCTTTATTAAAAATAGAATCAAGAATATTGATTCCATGTAATTTTTCCAGGTACTACTACTATTGATTTTATGTCCCTTTCTCACTGTGACCCACTAGCTTTACCTTATACAAAAATTTACAGAAATTAGGAAATTTACAAAGTAAAATATGTTTCCATTCTTGTTAGCCATAATAAACAAAATTGATCAAGATTCTTATGATCAAAACACATACTAAGCATCCATATATATCATGGGCACTGAGAGGATGGAAGAGAAAAAAAAGGTATGGTGCCTGACCTTGAGAAACTTATGACCACACTAAAGCTGAGCGAATGGTCATGAACTCTGTGAGTAGTCAGAAACAGCAGGAAGAGCTCCATGGCTAGAGTGTGTACACACAGGACAGGTATATTTCCTTGAACCCACCCACTGACCCAATTGTTTCTTGTGCCTCTGCTTTGTTTACAAAAGTGTTGACGATGAGGGTCAGCATAGGCTTTCTGTGGAATTTTGGTCATGATCTTAGTCTTATTAGTCAAATGATGCAAGCAATTGAAAATGAGTGTTTGGACTCGTTCAGGTAATTGGAAAAATGTTTTCATACTGAAGACAAGCAGGGGAACAAGCAGTAGTTACCAAATTCCTTATATTTTTTTTTCTGGAAGCCACAATTCTGAATAGAATTTTATACAGAACACAAAAAACACTATAACCTGGCATCTTTAATTCAATATTTAGTAACAATTTAATGGTGGTGGGCTTTTAGTGAGGACTCCCATTCAGGCTTTATTACTTTAATAAAACAACTTTAGTGCATTTACTATTGTACAGTAGTACTTTATTATGAGTTACCAAAAGTAAACTGCCCTTGTCAAAATAAATAAAGCAAGTGCATCTTGGGATTCCACATTCCTGATTTTATAATGTTGCCTTTTAATGTTCATTGCTACTCATTTGCACAATTTAGTTACCTCCCAGGAATTCTTAAGCCATTTGTGTGAATTAGTATAGTATTAAGTATGAAATGACAGATACTTCTAAGAATTTTAAAAGAAATGCACTTTCAGTCACAGATTAATGAGAAGCAATGTATCTCTTTTTACATTTACAGCTCCCACAATGCAAGCACATGGGCCACAAATATGCTTTTCCTAAATGGTCATTTTTAGTGGCAAAACTGCTAGTACAGCAGTATTGTAAGTCCATTTCTCCAACAAACTCACAGAAAAACTCCACATGCACTAGCAGAAAGAAACATTGAATGGGAGCTTGGTCCCGCCCTGGCCTTGTCTGAACAACTGCACACCTCATACAGTGCCTTCATCTGTTCTGCTATGGTGCCTTCCACAGTGCGCATACTCTTGAGTCAAGAATAGCTAGGTATGCGGACTTCCAGCCAAGATGGAGGCATAGCTGGACACACTGTGCCTCTTCTCATAACCAAGATTAAGGACAACAAAAATATAGAACCAAAAAAAAGAAAACTCAACCAGGACAGAGAGAAAATTGAATTGTGCGGGAGTCCGACAAAAACGATTCACCCAGACTGGTAAGAGGGGTGGAGTCCACAGCCAGTGGAGTTCATGGCCAGAGGGGGATAAGCCAGGGGTGGCCCCAGGTGCACAGGTGGCGGTGCTGCCAAAGGTGAGAGGCCAAATGGGGCGCACAAGGCGGCGGACCGCGGACACACATTCGTGCACAGATAAACCAGGCGAAAACGGGCAGCAAGACAGACTGTGGGACACAGGGCCCCAGTGCCGGGAAGTGAAGCCTAAAAGCACCCATTGAAAATATTTGTAGGGGCTGAGGTGCCGGGAGGGAGTCCCAGCCTCACAGGAGAGTTTGTTGGGGAGACCCACTGGGTCCTAGAGCATGCGCAGGCCCACCCATGTGCAGATCAGCACCAGAAGGGCCCAGTTTGATAGGGGAAAGAGGATGAAGGGACTGGAATCTGTGAAACAGCAGGGAGCAAGCGCCATTTTTTCTTCTCGGACCCCACCCCCACATCCAGCATCACAACCCTGCAACTGGGCTGCCCCAACCTGGTGAATGCCTAAGGCTCTGCCCCTCACTATGTAACAGCCACGACCAGACCAAAAAAAAAAAAAAAAACAAGATGGCTCAAAATGGAGAACAGACCAGGGCCCCAGAGCTAATTCATCTGAGCGACCAGGAGGTGGTCAGCCTATCAGATGCAGAGCTCATATCACTGGTAGCCAACCTATCAGAAGCACAGTTCAAAGCTCTGGTGATCAGGAAGCTCACAGAATTGGTTGATTTGGGTTACAAATTAGATGAACAAATGGAGGCTACAATAAGTGAAATGAAGAAAAATGCACAGGGAACCAATAGTGATGGGAGGAAAACTGGGACTCTAATCAATGGAGTGGACCAAAAGGAAGAAAGAAACAACCAAACAGAGAAGAAGGAAGAAACAAGAATTTAAAAAAATGAGAAGAGGCTTAGGAACCTCCAGGACATCTTTAAATGTCCCAACATCCGAATTATAGGGGTACCAGAAGGGGAAGAGGAAGAACAATAAGTGAAAAACTTATTTGAACAAATAATAAAGAAGAACTTCCCCAATCTGGCAAAGGAAATAGACTTCCAGGAAGTCCAGGAAGCTCAGAGAGTCCCAAAGAAGGTGGACCCAAGGAGGAACACACCAAAGTACATCATAATTACATTACCCAACATTAAAGATAAGGAAAGAATCTTAAAAGCAGCAAGACAAAAGGGAAGAGTTACCTACAAAGGAGTTCCCATCAGACTGTCAGCTGATTTCTCAAAAGACACCTTACAGGCAAGAAGAGGCTGGAAAGAAGTATCTCAAGTCATGAAAGTCAGAGACCTACATCCAAGATTGCTCTATCCAGCAAAGCTGTCATTTAGAATGGAAGGGAAGATAAAGTGATTCTCAGATAAGGTCAAGTTCAAGGAGTTCATCATCACCAAGCCCTTATTATATGAAATGTTAAAGGGACTTATCTAAGAAAAAGAAGATCAAAAATAGGACAGTAAAAAGACAGCAAACTCACAGATATTAACAACCACACCTAAAACAAAAGCAAACTAAGCAAACGACTACATCAGGAGCAGGAACACAGAAATGGAGATCATATGGAGGGTCTGCAACAGGGGAGTGGGAGGAGGAGAGAGAGAGAAAAAGTACAGAGAATAAGTAGCCTAGACGGTGAGTAGAAAATAGACAGGGGGAGGGCAAGAATAGTGTGGGAAAAGTAGAAGCTAAAGAACTTATGAAACATGGACATGAAGTAAAGGGAAGAATGTGGGTGGGAGGGGGTGTGAAGAGTAGAGGGGAATGATGGGGGAGAAATGAGACAAGTGTAATAGCATAATCAATAAAATATAATTTCAAAAAATAAATTACTGGAAAAAAATAAAATAGTTTCCTGTCAACAACAACAGAAAAAGAATATCTAGGTAGGCTTAAGGAGTTGATAAAGTATAGTTTATATAGCTCTTTCCTTGTACATGATTTCATTTTTTTAAAAACCTCCACAGAATGGCATAATCCCCACTTAACAGATAAGGAAACTGCTGCATCTCTAAGAATTTAATTATCCAAAATCACATTGCCAGACAGTGCCCTGAAACAATCCCAGAACTACATATTCTGAGTCCTCACACTGTTTACTGTTACATGAGGAAAATACCCCAGCCCACTATCCCACAGAAGTTTCATAGATTGGAAAGATGGCAGTCAGAGCGGGGCTAGGTACCTGAAGGTGTCACCAATGCATACTCCATTCTAAATAATACATTCCCCCTTCCCCCGCTTCCAGTTAAATGAATTTTTTACCCTATCTTTGAGGATATTGTTATTTTTTTATGACTAACAATTTCTAGAATCACTCTGAGCTAGTGTTTTTTAAGCTCTTGCTAATTCTTGGAAGCAGCATTGTTAAGCTCTACAGAAAAGCAATTATCCTCAAATTTAACCTATAGTAACTATAAAAATATTAAGTTTTTAATAAATTCCTTATTTACTTTTATTTAAGTGATAGAATTTGAAATTATGTAATAATGAAAATATTAAAGCATGCGTAGTGTGTTTTCAAGTATATGATAAGCTATTACTATAAGTCTAAATAAGAGAGAAGATATAAAATGGAGGAGATTTTTCCATGAAATCCGGTTACAAATATTAAACATAAAAATGATGACTATTTTATTTTTGTTATGCTTAACCCAGAAAAAATACCTACACTCTTTCTTCCTGCGGGACTCTTTACTCCATTCTCAACCCATCCTCTAACCCACAGTTTTTGTCAGATGAAACTTCTGCTCATACTGCTGAAGTCCCAGCTAAGACGTCACTATTTAGGCATGGCTTTCCAAGACAATTTAAACAAATTTTGAAAAACTTTTATGATAACCCAATTTAGTCACACTTCTTTTTTAACATCTCCTAGTTTGTAGTAGAATTTATTACTTTACATGTTTGTCCCAGACATTACTCTCTGAGTCCCTGATGTCAAGAATGTTATTTGATACATTACATGTATGTATGTATATGTACCCGGACACACTGGCTAGGGTGTGCCTAGTATCTAAAGCAGAAATTCAGACTCAGTAAGGGTCTGGGATGAGTGTATAAATGAGGTAAGGCAACAGAAGGTATTTGAAATCTGACGACTAAAATCAGTCCATATGATAAAATTGAGTGTAGTAATTCCTTATAGTCCACATATAACATGCTGCATGGCTGGTAGAAAAACAAAATAAACAGAGATCAATAGGCAAAATAATTTGTATTGTTTCCATGGCAACAGAAAGTGAATAGAGATAAATTAAGGATTATCATAGTCCATCAAAAGGTATTGCTTTTCCATTTCAAAATATCTATCTCTTCTCCACATAGTCAAATGGATTCATTAATTCACACTAATAACATAAATCGTTAGGTAAGCCATTGACGTCCATTTGAAAGGAGGCTAAATTAGCATTAAGAAGGGTCAAAGCTAGGCCCAGAAACTTCACAATTGACTGTTTAATTAATTTAGTGGGTTCAACCTATCTTCCCATGACAGTTGATAGTAAAAGCATCCATTCAGTTGGAAATGTGCCAGGAAGCCAGTGGGAATCTCTCATCTGCTAAGCATCTGGCTGCAACCGTTTTCAGGGAATAATGATCTCTCCTTCCTTCCGCCTTCCCAATCAAATGGAAATGCCTCCTGTTGGCACAGGCCAACTGGAAGTTATGGGAAGAGAGATTCTGGAAAATAACAGCCTCGGCTTTCCTTCATTGCAGAGGAGATCTTAGAAATGCAACAGCACAGAAACTCCACTTATTTAACCTGGTATTTTCTCCTTTCTGTCTGTCTACTTCCTCCTTCAATTGTTAAGCCCTTAGGGCATCACATTCCATTCAGTATCACACTGTCTTAACAACAAAGCCTCAGGTCTGTCCACCACAAACACAGAATTTTGTCAAGCTAACAATCACATCGTGACTTCAGTTGTGTTTCAGCCCCAGACCCATGAAAGCCAATGACCCTACACACCAGACTCACACCACTAGACAGTTCAGTGCTCTGGATGACATAGGACCTGATAAAATAATCAACTCCTCCCTACCCTGGCCCCACCCATTCAGTAGAGCCCAGGTTCCCAACTCCTTTAGTCACTGTGATTAATGATTTTTGCCCTATATCACACATACCCTGGAAGCCATCAGGGATCCAGGTCTATGGGCAGCAGCTTATCTGTGAGTCTGGGCCTGGCATCATGTTCCTGTCTAGTAAACTTCCACTTTTTTTTTTTTTTTTTTTGCTGTAAAATTATCTTTGCATTTAATTGGGCTTTGATGAGTATAGACAATTGGGCCTCTTTACTCCTGCAACAGAAGCAGGTGGTTTCCTGAGGAAATTCCATACTGCTTTCCACAGTGGTTGCACTAGTCTGCAATCCCACCAACAGTGTGTTAGGATTCCCTTTCCCCACATCCTCTCTAACACTTGTTGCTTGTTGATTTGTTTATGATGGCCATTCTGACTGGTGTGAAGTGGTATTTCATTGTGGTTTTAATTTGCACCTCTCTGATGGCTAATGATGCTGAGCATCTTTTCATATGTCTCTGGGCTCTCTGTATGTCCTCCTTAGAGAAGTTTCTGTTCAAGTCCTTTGCCCATTTTTAAATTGGGTTGTTTGTCTTCCTGGAGTGGATACGAGTTCTGTATATATTTTGTAGATCAAACCTTTGAAAGACAAATACCATATGATCTCACCTATAAGTGGAAACAAACAAGCAAGCAAAATATAACCAGAGACATTGAAATTAAGAACAAACTGAGAGTAACCAGAGGGGATGTGGGAGGGGAAAATGGGGGGTAAAGGGGGAAGGATTCTCAGGAACTATAAAGGACACATGGACAAAACCAAGGGTGGGTAGGATCAGGGGTGGGAGGTGGGAATGGCTGGGGTGAGGGGCATGGGGGGAATGGAGACAACTGTACTTGAACAACAATAAAAAAGTAGAAGGAGGTGGTAACAATGCAGCCACCCAACAGAGATGAAAATAAGAATTAACTATATTTTCCATAAGAAGAGTACAGTAAATATTGGTACCATTTTCACCATTGCCATCTTTATAGGGCAGAAGCAACTGCTGGGCAACATTGACTGTATCTGAGAGAATACATCTTAGCATTTGTTTCCAGGCACAGAGGGCCTCTATGATAAAGCAGACTTTGGGGGAAAAAGGAAGGAAAGAAAGAAGAGGAAGGGAAAGGAAGAAGGGAAGGAGCAAAGACAGAAAGAAACTTGGATTTTAGTAGTTATGCTGCTGGGGATTACTTCAAGCCAAAAGCTTTTGCCTCTTTTTCTAAGTTACTCATAACTAATGTGCTCTGTCTTTCAGCCTAATGACTGAAAAAAGCATCTATTGTATTATTAATTATGGAGACATGGAAATGAGAAGGGCGGTTTTAATAAGCAGTAGCTTAGAAAACCAAATCAAGGAAATGAATAATCTAAATGGGAAAAACCATTAATATCAATTCAGTACATTCACATAGCATATGTTTAAATTTCAGCAAATTATAATACAGCGATAATACAATGCATTGACACAGTAATATTACCAAATATCATCAATAAAAACAACAATGGATGGAGCCTCTCTAACATGCAAAATTCTGACCCACAGGCCAGGCAGGAGACGCAGCTGATGATCCCTAACAGCACAGATTAGCTCATGCAAAGTGCCTACTGACTGGCAGAGTGAAGCAGTCACGGCGAGGACACAGTATTTGAAATCAAGGCTCAAGAGTGGTTTTCTGTGAGACAAAGTCAAATGAAGTAAGAAAGTGAGTTCAAACTTCTGCTTTTGAAAGAGAGCAAAAAAAAAAAAAAAAAAAAAAAAACAAGGAGAAACAAAATTAAAGTGTTTGGAACTGTTCCCAGTGTTCTATGAGCCATAAAGCTGTCCACACACACCCTCGTGAGGTTAGTCCCTGGGAAGGTGGCCATCCATCAGCGTGGTCACACTGGAAAGCTCCCTCAGGGGAAGTTAAGAGGAAAAATAAAGACCCAAACAGTGCCATATATCAACCCATGAATCTGGAAACAGGTTGGTAAAACATTCATTTATGGTACATATTAATCTAAATGACCAGGGAGGGCAAATGTTTTCCACATTTACACCATGTGTCATAAAGTTCCCTGTGACCATGCATAAAGTAGCGGCACACTTTGTCGGAAAGGTCATTTTGTTTACTCTTACTGCAGTCTTTTCCCTAAGCCCTACCTGTTCAAAGCCCATCCACGCGGGTTCACAGCATGCCAATGTATTCAACACCCTATTCAACATTAAGACATTTTGTTCCCTTCTGTTCTCAGGCCCTTTGATGAACATAAAAGTGTTTCATACTGGCAGGATCTGACACTTTCTCCCAGTAGACTAAACTGACATTAAGTCAGATTTCCCAGGACTATAACATCTGATAGATCAGAAAGAAATTCTGGTCGTTTATTCAACAATCGTTCATGAGGTGCCTTGAATGCCCTAGTTCCTCTCTCAATGCAGTGGGTTTATGGTTTCTGCCACCCCCCTCTAAACAAACAATGCTGGCTTCCCACTGGTTTCAGAGTGTAAACACCATGTCCTGGCTTTCAAGTTCTTCTCTATGTCCCCAATTCATCTTTTGCACACATCTTTCTGTACAAATTTCAAATATCACATTCTTCATGAATGTTTTCTTATTTCTCCTAAACTGAATGTGGACCTTCCTTACATTTGGCCCTGTTCCAAGAGCACCAAAGCAGAAATTGTCCAACATCACTTGTATCTCATTCTATTGGTCCGAGAAAGTCACAGGGCCAGTTTCCATTGTGAAGCAATAGACTCCACAATGACACAAAGGATACTAGGCTACATTTCTATCCCACATCTCATACCATAGTTATACTTTTATTCTTACCAGTCCTTTAGGTCAGGGACTCTGTCACCCTGGTATCTGCTGGATTGTTTGGCAAAGTGTTTATGTATCTTTTACTTAATAAATACTTATTCCACAACACATAAGTGTCATCAAGTTATTATCTCTAAATAAAAGGATGGTAAAGACATCTCTACATAAATGTTTAAGATAGCAACATGTTCCTTATAAATGGAGAAACATATGTTCTGTCCAGAAAAAAAATCCAACCATTGTTAATATAATGAGAATGGTTTGCATAACAACAATGGTTTGCATGATGTGACCTGGCAGCCAAAGAGAGTGGACTGGAATGTGCATGTGTGATCAATGATGACTTCACTGTACTGGTCAGGGGAGGGTGGTAGACACCATTGAGTGAGCATGTGTACTGTATGGCAGTTGTATTCAAACTGATCAAGTAGAGCAACATTTGCATCAAATTTTGTGTTAAGCTTGAACATTCCTCTGCAGAAACTATTTGGATGATTCAGAAGGCTTTTGGGATGATGCAATGAGTACAGTGCAAATGAAACTACGCAAACACTTCAAAGATGGCCGAGAATCTTTTGAAAGGGATCTGTATTCTAGAAGGCCTACAATGAGCAGAACACCTGAGAATGTTGATCATCTATGGGCTGCAATCAACAAAGACCAGCAACTGACAGTGTGAAAATTAGAAGCTAATCTATGGATTTCCAAAACTACTGCATCTGAGATTTTGACACAGGATCTTGGCATGAAACATGTCATGGCAAAATCTGTTCTGTGGCCTCTGCTACCAGAGCAAAAGGAACATTGTGCTGCAGCTGCTATTGATTCTGGGAGAACCAACTGTGTGAGGCCCCAAGGTGCCTATTTTGGAGGAGACTGAGGTGTCACTTCCTATGTACAATGTTTCTTGTATCTTGTATCTTCTTCAATAAATGCCTCTTTTTCATAGTACATGGCTGGATACTTTCTAAACAGACCTTGTATATCGAGGTGATAAGCACTTATGAAAATTACAAACCATTCTAACATGTTCAGTCTACTTTCTGCTATGTGTCTTTAGGAGAAAAGAAAGGTACTAGATGTCTTTTAAAAGAACCTACAATTTAGATTTAATTCTCTTCTAATTATTTTTAAAGACTTATTTATTTTTAAAAAGAGGGGAAGGGAGGGAGAAAGAGAGGGAGAGAAACATCAATGTGGGAGAGAAGCATCAATCAGTTGTTTTTCGCACCCTCCGCCAAAGTGGGGATCAAACCTGCAGCTCAGCCATGTGCCCTGACCAGCCACCCAGCTGGTGACCTTTTGGTTGGTGGGATAACACCCAACCCACTGAGCCACACCAGTCATGGCTCTACTTTAAATTTTGTACACCAGATGGAATTGTATGATAAAGAAACTTATAAATTACCTTTAGACAGGGTACATAATTCAAAATATACCTTCAAAACCTGACACATTGACTTATAAATTCTCACTTGAAGATGTAGGATGTAAGCATTTCTATTATCACATAAACATTTCCTCAATCATATTGTCCTTTCCTGAACATTCCTGAAGAAGAAAAGCCATGATGGTAATACTATATAATTGTATTTCCCCTGTAGATATAATTACTAGTTTCAAATAAATACATTAGTACTTATTTTACTTCCATTTAAGCATATTTAAACATATTATCAATCACTTATTTTACTTCAAGCAAACTTTGACATACAAGGGGGAAAGTACATTTCATTGACAGTCAGATTTCTAACAATTTTTTTTTATACTGTGTGGTACTGAGAAAATTACCTAATCTCCGCACATATATTTCTTCATCTAAGATAGGAAATAAGAACATCTTTCAGGCCTTATAACTCTACAAAACCTAGTTCTGTATATGCTTCTTTGTTGTCGAATACACTAATGCAAGATTGAAGGACTTATTAGGTGTTTTTTAATACCCAACAGTTTCATTAACAAGCTTTACTACTTAAAAGAGAGATTATGGTAGTAGATGATTAATGAACCTGCTCTTCAGCCTAAATATATGTTCCCACATTATTCAGGATACTAATAAACTAGCTAAGAGAAGAAAGAAAGAAAGAAAGAAAGAAAGAAAGAAAGAAAGAAAGAAAGAAAGAAAGAAAGAAAGAAAGAAAGAAGGAAGGAAGGAAGGAAGGAAGGAAGGAAGGAAGGAAGGAAGGAAGGAAGGAAGGAAAGAAGGAAAGAGGGAAAGAAAGAAAGAAAGAAAGAAAGAAAGAAAGAAAGAAAGAAAGAAAGAAAGAAAGAAAGAAAGAAAGAAAGAAAGAAAGAAATTTGGTTGAGACTGTCAAAATCACTTATGGTGGCAATTTTATTTTCCACATAATAAAATTAATAGGAGACTCACCAAGAAAAATAGACAGTGAATATAGGTGTCTGCAAAAAGAGGATAGATGTCAAATCAAACTACAAGGGAAAAGTTAGAATAAAATATGAAATATGTTGCAAGTAAATTTTTAAAAACTATTAGTCTCAAGCTTTCTTGTTTTCCTAAAGTAGTTACACAAACTAATGTCCTCTGACTATGGTGCTCTCTTAAGTCCCTTAAGATTTTCTCAAAGTCTGTTAACATTAATAATTTTCATTTCCCTTGAGTGCTGATGTGTTCTTGCCTGCACTCCTCCCAAGGTGTGAGGGCGCAGAGTTCAGAGAGCGCAGGCCTCAGCCCTGTGGTCCTCTGGCCATGCCTCCTCCTCTGAGTGGCTCATGGGCTGCGTGATGTTGAGGCTCCTCCCAGAGGAGCGAAGGCAGACCCTCAGTGTTTTGTCCTCATCATGCGGGCATTCTTCTCAGTATTTGGGGAGGCAATCTGGAATTCAACCCAAATATCATTCTCGCTAATGTTTCAACCCAAAACAAATCTTTGTATTTTAGCTTAATAAATGCTCACTAATTTTCAAAAATACTCCTGTATAAATTCTCATGTGATTATTAATGATGTTATTGTAAACAACGTCACTCAATTGAAATGTGGTTAGGAAAAGGTTGCTTCCATGGACATTGTGGACATAGGGTGGAAAGACACGTTTTTGGAGAGGGGAAAGAAGGAGAAGAAAAAGTGAAAAAAGGAACAGATTTGAATGGAATAGAAAAATAACCAGATGATGGAAGTGAAAGGAAAAAAAAGGTTGAAGAAGTTCATCATAAAATGAGAGAAAAGATGAGAAAGACATAGAGAAGTAATCTATTTAAAAAAAGAACATATATGTAAAAGAAAATAAAGATCAAGGAGGAAGAAATGAGATGGAAAGGAAAAATGATAGATTCAATGAGTTCTGAAGTATGTTAATTGAGTTCAACTGCTAACACCTCATTGTGCTGTCCGTTTAATCTGTGGCTTTTAACATAAGTTACAATCCATAATTTATTATCTCTTTGCTTTGGGAGGGTAATTAGCTTTCCTACAATTAAACACTATTCAGGACTCCTCAGCTGTTCTTATCAACCCTTCAAGTGGCTATAAATGTGTATAGCCAAAGCAGTCCTTTGGGAGAGATGATTCCGCTGAAAAACTGTGAGGAAAAACATCACCTACTGGGGCCATTTTTCTCAAAGTGCAGCCCTGCTCTCCAGCATCAGATCAACTGGGATCCTTAGTAAACGCAGATTCTTGGTTGTTGCCAGAATACACTGAACCAGGATTTCTGAAGGTGACACCCAGGAAGTCATATTTTTAAAAAGAATCTGAGGTGTTTCTCATATATACTAAAGTTCCTTCCACCAGGAGATGTAGAGTCAAGAGGCAGGCGGGGATAATCATCTGAAGTGCTTACTTTTAGCAGCTATTAGATCAGCAGTATCTTCCAGAAGGGAAAAATATATATATATTATCTGCCATCCCTGTTCATTTGTAGGATGAGTTCAAGGAAAGTCCCTTTTGTTCTGAATCACAAAGTCTTCTTTAACTTCCTTCTGAAACTGGTTGACCAAAGTAAAATATGGGTATCTTTAAGTTTAATAGAAAATTGAACTGTAAAATTAAAAAGACAAATGACCTATAATCCTGTGGCTTGTCTTTCTTTCTTAGGTATTCACTCTATCTTACTCATTTCACAAAAAAAAAAAAAAAAAAAAAAAAAGGCAGGGGTGGGGGGAGAATAGGAATATTGAAATAGGAACACAAGTTTATTTGAAGAGCCTTAGAGAAATTTTGCTTTAGGATCACGAAAACCAGACAAGCATGATATCTTATTTAAATAAAAGCCCCATTGCAATCTATTTTCAAGGCAGATATATAGCAAGATCCAGCAGGGGCTTGCATCTGTTACATACATGTCCGCCTTCCTCTCTAGAAGCTGTCAGCTCTGTAATAAAACACACTTTCACTCACTGAGGGAGGCTAAGATCCATATGGCTCACTTACTGCTTATCCTTGGACAGAATCTTGATGCGAACCATGTGATAGAAAAAAAAAGAACACGTCTAGATTTCCAGGAGACTAGGTGAATAAGACCTGACTGATTGTTTGAAAACCATATTTGTCACTGCATCAAATATCTTTGGACAAATGCCCCAGGAAATACCAAAATTGTCTAGTTCATTGGACAAAGCCCACAGTGATTTCTGCCCCTTATTTTGCAAAGTCTCAGAGGTTTCATGTGGAACCCAGCTGAAGTGGTATTGAAGAAGTATGAATGAATTTAGAAATTCTGAATAAATCTGAACTTATCCTATTCCTAATCAGAGCTAGAATGCCACTAAACTATGAGGAAGGTGCAAGATATCCTCTATGTGGTCTTTATAGCCTCATCCATTTGTTTATCCTGATGTAAAATAAGATCATTACTGTCTGTTCTATTAACTCTCATGTGGTTGTGAAAACTATTTAAGATTCTTGGTAGTGGAAATAGGATTCGTCCATAAAGTCACAGGTTCTTGTGAAGTCTCAGGAAAAGCATTTTGGGGACCCACAAACAGGAGTATTTGAGCAATTGTGGCAAGGTTTATTGGAGCAGAAACAAGGGGCTGTCTCCAGGTGTACAGTGTCTCATCACAACCAGGTGGCTCAGCTCCATCCTGCTGTGGAAGAAGTCTGGCCTCTGGGGCCACAAGCCTGCACTCAGCCTATCATCCCAGGAAGGCCAGGACCCAGAGATGCAGAACTTCTCTGTTCCTCATTTCCCGTTCTGCACATCTGCCACTAAGGCTGTGCTTGGGCTTGCGTTTGAGCCTGCACAGCTGCCAGGCCCATGAGGCTGCTATGAAGAGAGAGCACAAACCCATAAAAGATCCAGAGAACCTAGGCCTTTGTTATGCTTTGATTGCAGATATCAGGCTTGGTAAAAAGCAGTGTTTCGTTCAGACTAACCAGTCTTTTTCCTGGCTCTTGGCAGGCTTGTGTTCAGCTCTCCCCCTGAGCCATCTTGGCTTCTACTGCACATGCACCCAGCAAAGGAATTCCCCCTTTACTGGTTTCTTTGGTTGCCTCTTTTCCCGGTTGTTTGTGGGAATAGACCCATTACTCCCTGGGGAGATTGGAAAACTGCCTGCTGGGGGATTAAGTGCCCTTTGATGGAGGATGTGGCTGTCCTGTACAGCCTCCGCCAAAATGAATGAGGTTGTAACTTCCAGACTTAATCAGGTTTAGACTTAGCCAGTTTCATTACCTTCTCTTTTGTTAATATCTAACTAGCTGACAACACTAACAAGATAGCTTCCATGAAAATGCTTTAAAGAATATACAGTATAATATAGGTTGCGATCATATGACACCATTCAGAATAGTTGTTTCAAATACTGTGTCTATATTAAAATTCCATTGAGAAAAAAATTTTAAATTAAACTTTTACAAATACATTTGATAAATATCACTTACAAAACTGATTATGCACAAGAAGCTGGTTACTGTTCATTCAATATCTACTTATTATTTCCTCTTACTCTTCACACATCTCATTTACATTCATAGTATCCAGGGTTCAGTGATGTCCCCCTGCCTCCTGTAATTTATTGTCTCTTCTTATTTATGTAAGGTGGCTGAATACAGCAAAAGGGGGTCTTTTAAACTGTGCATGTGCAAATTTTTGTTATATTAACCACTGTGCTAAAATTTGGAAAGCATGAATATTGCTCTCATTTTCTGCTTTTGTTGCTCAACTTCCTTAGATACAGTGACTTCCTGTTTTGTTTTGTTTCATTTTTTTCAATTATAAATTTAAGAGGTACCTACCAAGATGTGTTGAAAAACAACTTTGACTGTTCCTATGGGATATTCTCACCTCAGTTTGCCCAAGCAAAAGGAAACCTATATTTCAAAGCAAATGCTCTTAATGGCTATACATTTATTTCAATCTAACAGTATTTTAGTATTTCCTATATGCTAAATATTATGTTCTTCACAACAGCTACCAAAGAAGAATAAGATAGCTTTTTGCCTTCAAGTCACTTACATCCCACTGGTATATAAAGAATCTATGACAAAGAGCTATAATGTAATCTAATGGAGTTACAAATTTATTTATACTGCACTTAAATGTGCTCAGAAAATATATCTTCTATCTATTACTGATCTTATTTTCTAAGTAGAAGAGTAAACAAATATTAAACTTGCTCGAGATAGTAAAATGGTTTTTTTAACAGGCTCTTTTATATAATTCTCCACTCTGCATTTGCTCCACTCCAAAAAGGCACCTATGTCTGTTAAAGGTAGTGTATCTGACCTCACATTAGCAGAAAGACAACATCCTTGCCTTGTGCTGGTTCTTCTGTCTATACTGATTGGGGTTTCTAAGGCATTACTGAAAATATTGCCATCCTTGGGCAATATGTTTGTTAGAAATTCGAGAGAGACAGAGATGGGAGGAGCCAAATGACCTGATCCAAGTGCCCTTATTTAATGTTGCACTTACAGGAGAGCTGAGTCTGGGCAGACTGCAGCCTCAGGGAAGGCAAAAATGAGATTTTAAAAGAAAAAGCACAGGGTTTGTGGGGGAATGAGGGAGGGGTTAGTCTCTTGTTCTTCTGGGCTATTGACTCAGGGTTTCAGGATGTGAGCCAGGACAGTGGGTTAGGTAAAGGCCCAGGCTGTTCCCAGGTACAGGAGGTCCAGACTGACCACTGGCCATTATGGCTGGTACCAGATGTCTGTTGTGCAAAATGGGGGAGAGTTTCATTTGAGCCATGGGCTATCAAGTGAATCGGATAACTGAGTCCCGAGCAGTCTGCAGGTGGGAAAACTGGCCTGTCTGGGTCATGAGCAGTCTGGCCGGTTGGGACACTGGCCTGACCCTTTCAATGTTGGTTTCTGCTGCTCAACTTCTTTTGTGTGTATCAACTTGGCCTCACTGATTAAGATCAGTGAGATCTTAATGTCTGAGTGGGGCCCACCTTGGTACTCTCACTGAAACTGCAAACATTCTGATTCTCTTCCCTTTTGTTCATCATAAATTCCTAGACTTAGCCAGCCTGTGCTGTGGCTCTGATCCATGGCATGGCCACAGGCTCTGTTACACTCAGAATTCTCCCCTGCCTCCTCCTGTATAGAACAAGTAAGGAACTCTGGTGCCTCAGAACCAAAGACAGCCAAGGGTAACTCATGAATGCTAGGTATGTCCTCTCTACCTGTCTACAGCACTCTGGTTTTTTTTGTTTGTTTGTTTGTTTTGTTTAGATTTTATTTATTTATTTTTACAGAGAGGGGAAGGGAAGGAGAAAGAAAGGGAGAAAAACATCGATGTGTGGTTGTCTCTTGCCTGCCCCCTACAAGGGACCCAGACAGCAACCCAGACATGTGCCCTGACTGGGAATCGAACCGGCGATGGGGCCAGATCTCAATCCACTGAGCCACACCAGACAAGGCAACACTCCGTTGTTTTTGGAACAACCCTGGTTCAATTCCAGACCACAGAGTACTACCAGTTGTCCCGACTGAATCCCAAATGGGAATAGGAGCTAAAGTTTCTGTTTCAATGTGGCCTTTTGACATCTAACGTACTATCTGTTCCAGGATTTTATTCTAGAGGTGCAACACTGGGACACATCTCAGCCAGATGTCTGTCTTACCTCTGCTCCTTCCCCCTGCAATAGTTTCCTGGGTTCAGAAGTAGCAGATTTTTATCTCTTAACAGAGATATCATCTCCATTGTATATTTTCTTTCTCAGGTCTTTTCACATGGAAAAATCTTACGGCAGGCAGAGAAACTGGCTTACTACTAAAGAAATCAAAAATTACCTATTCTACTCCTTTCATATTTCAGGATAATTAAGGTAGTTTAATTATGCAATTCCCTTCACAATATTTCCTAAAAACTATAAAAATTCTTGGTGCTCGGTGCGGTCCTTAGAGGAGATGCCATAAGTTGCATCTGAATTTGTTTCCTTCCTGAGGGTCTACCTCACTAACTAACCAACATCCCAGCACCTGGCACTAATTCATGATACTACCCTGATACTATAAATGTTCCCAATATATGAATTTTTAACCCAGAAATGATTTAGCAACCTGTGTTCCTTGCTTCATGTTCTGCTAGCAGCAGCATCTTCATTTCTCTGGCTGGGCGTGTAGTCCAAACATGTAGTCCAGACAGACAATAACTTGAACAAAAAATCTAAAGTAAATGTGTTTCATTTATGGTATTTCAAAAATACTGTAGCTCCATTTTAGAGATACACAAATGAAGTGGTGTTTAATGATGCCAATGCAATCCCCAGAATCATCTAACCAACTGCAAAAGAATAGGTGTAAAAAGACGTTGACAGATCAACAGGAGAAACTGTGTTAACTTGGGGGGATGTCCCTGAACTCAGAGATCATGTCTTCCTTACCTCTGCATTCCTCATACAGCTCACATAAGTCCCCTTGCATTGTAGCAACTGTAAGTATTCGTTCAACTGCACTTAATGAACTTGGTTTCAAACTGGATAGGTAGAAATTAACATCATATACTCATCCCTTGATAATATAAAAGCATATTCCTCTGCAAAAACTTCTCAGGAAATATAAGGCAGAACCTGAGTTTGGGGAAGCTGGTCTTATTTTTGTTTCTACTGAAAAAGAATGGACTTAAATCTAAAAGGCCTAACTGGCAACCACTATGTTTGGTTTCTACACCCCACTTCATAAATATTTTCACAAACTATCACTTTTGTTTGCTTTTGTTAAAAACAGTCTGAGGTATTTCCCCGGTTGGAAAAGGAGATGTCCTTGTCACAGCCTACACACTCTCCTTCCCTGACTGATTCTGTAGTCACCGCAAGCATATTGCCGCAGGTGGCTATGAGTCTGAAACCCAGCTCCAGGGAGAGCAAATCAATGATTCCCTTTAAGGAAAAATAAGTAGCTTGAGGCAAAACATTAAAATGCAGGACAATAAGTGAAAGTAGTAGATATCATGATCAGAAATTATATTATTGGCTCAAAGAGCTGAGAAATTCAACATTGTTTAATCTTGCCTTTATTATTTTTTTTAAAAAGTGTTCCGTGTGTGTGTGTTTTAAGAAAGTCCTCCAAGCTTTCTGCACCTGAAGCAGCGCTTAAACTTAGCAGAAAATGAAACACCCCAAAAAGCAACTTAGTCAAAACTGCCGCGCGGATCAGAACAGACCATCCTACCCGGGAACACAACAGGCAGAATGCACCACAGACACTGAACTGGTCAGAGAGAGCCTAGAAACAGTCTGTGGAACACTGACTTCACATACTCAGGTATGGTTTGAAATACATAAAAAGAAGTCAGCAGAATCACATGTTTACTTTAGCAGAGATTACAATAATATCCGGGAATAAATGGAGGAGCACACACTTGTTTTCACGGCAAGGAAAAGTAGTAGAGCTACTTTTATATTACAAACAATATAAATTAGGTGTAAGACAAATAATACAGAGTAGTCAAAAAAGTATTAGCTTTTCATTTGGCCTAACTTGAGGGCCATAATGTCGTAATTGACAAAAACCTGAAAGTTGGATTTTCTTGATAATGCCGAGGACAAAGGGCACTCAGACACTGCTGGAGGGAATGCAAAACAGACACCCATAGGAAAGGGATTTTGGCAACAGTGAAAAAAATCATAAATGCTCTAACCTTTGGTATAGCAATCTCTTTTCCTAAAAAACCTCCTAAAGATACCACAGAAAAAATTTAAAAAATTTACACAAATATTGTCGATTAGACTACTATAATTTACAATAACAAATGACCAAGAATAACCATTAAAATGAACTTGAATAAATTATTGCATAGCCATACAATAAAGTATATGTATTTGTAAAATAAGTAATAACTAGTATATATCACTATGGAGTGATCCCAAGTATAAATAACTAAGTGAATCAGCAATGTAAAGAAAGATCGCATAGTATTCTACCATTTATCTAACAGTGATTCTATTAATATTACTATATTTTAATGAAAAACTAAGTCAAATACTTTTAAATCCATAAGTTCATAGTGATTTTTAAAAATAACTTCTTGATTATTAAGGAAAATGCTATATATAATTAATTCAATTTTTTGAAAAATAAAGAAAAAATATGAAGCATCAATCGAGAATTTCTGTATGAACTGGGCAACAACATAGTTGATGAGGGAAATTTTTTCCTTATAAAACTGTTGCAGCTAATAAGTAAAGATTAATAAAATTAGGATATCGTGATTTTTCAGACCCATGATGAAATAATAATTCATGGCCACAAAAAAATGAAAAGCACAAAATGGGGCCTTCTTGATGTAAGTGTTCAATATCACCTCTGAATGAATCATTTAAATGCAGAAGCCCTGCCTTACGAAGCCTCTCGAACAGCCACTTTACAGAACAGGCAGGGACAGCACAGCATCCCCAACAACATAGGAGAGGTGTGTCAGACTGTAGAGTAATCTACCAAATGATCCTGTTATTTCAATAATTGGATTCCAAAATTAAATTAAGAGAAGGTAAAAGAAAGGAAGATTTATGTTAAAATAGAAGGAAAAAAATAGAACAATTTCATGAACCAATTTCCACAAATTTCCATCATAATTCAAATAGGATAAAGATGAGGCAGATAAATTTGAGCCTCTTTTATTTAATAATATTAAGAAATTATCATTTTTAAGTATTTTAATAGTATTGTTGGTAATTTCTTCAATAATTTTTGACTTTTAAAGTAACATGAGTATTTGCTTCAAAATAAAACAAGGAGAAGAAAGGCAGAGGTACATGTAGTAAAACTGGCCAAGACTTGATAATTTGTTAAACTGAGAAACAGGCACAAAAGAGTTCATCATACTGTCATTTCTAGCTTTATGTATGTTTGAAAATTTTAATAGAAGCAAAATTGATGTTGGTGTAGAAAGTTAATGCTGTCATTTGGACAAGTTATTGACCTTCCTGGAACAGCATCTGTAAAAGAAGATACCATTTGCACAAGGCAGTTATTTGATAGCCAACCAGTTAATGCTGCTTCATTTATATCTTAACCAAAGTTCACTAAATGCAGATGCCTGGCATCTGACATAAAACCTAAAGTAACCCTGCAGGTTAAATAAACTGTCAACACTACCTGTTACATTAATAGAAAAACAGAAGCATGAAAACTTAAGTACATTTGCTATGGTCACTTATGATGAGAATCAACATTAAATCTCAAAGTATCATTTTATAATAAAAAATTTAAACATCACAAATATTTGGTGCGGTCAAAGGTTTATTGTTTAATAGAGACAGAATATTTTGTAAATTGCACAAAGTCACAATGTTTATAATAGAAGCTTCTGGTGTACTAAATATTTTCCTTTTAATAAACAGTGAGCTTTGACATGTGTTCTTTCTAAATATCACAAATTTACTTTTAGATCACCCAAATTTAGCATACACTCTCTCTACTTATGTGAAACAAATGACTTGAATAAAAATAATGATAAACACCATGGGTACATTTACTTGATGCATTTAAGCTATATATTTTACAAAGTGCATACTTATATCTCTGAGATTTACCTAGAATTACTATAAACACCAAAGCTGTAAGCAAGGACCAATTTTTTTTAAAACTTTACTCATTTAAAATAAAAGCTACTGAATGCATCTTTAAGTACAACATGTATTTAGAGTTAACTCATCAAACCAACACTGGAGAAGTATAACCATGGGGCCTGTTAAGAAGGATTGGAATTGTCAGAGACAATTTTTTTATGGGCATGAAAAGAGCAGCAAGTTTTAGTTACTTTGTGACCTTTTCATAGTAGCTCATCAAAACTGCAAATGAAAAAGGCACTTGATCAGTTAATTTCATAAATTATTGGCAGAAATGCCAAAAAATTATCTCCTATCTCTCCTTCAAGTAACCTCGGACAGCATGATTTTCTGTATTTTCTATGTATCTTTGTTAGAAAGTCACAAATTTTATTGTAAACAAAAATCTTTCTCATTTCTTTCTATCTCAAGACACACAAACACACCTCCAGGACAACTTTAAAAGTTTCAACATCTGAATCATACGGGTGCCAGAAGGAGAAGAGGAAGAGCAAGAAATTGAAAACTTATTTGAAAAAATAATGGAGCATTTCCTTAGTCTGGCAAAGGAAATAAACTTCTAGGAAGTCCAGGAAGCTCAGAGAGTCCCAAAGAGGTTGGACCCAAGGAAACATACACCAAGGAACATCATAATTAAGTTACCCAAGATTAAAGATAAGGAGAGAATCTTAAAAGCAGCAAGAGAAAAGGAGACAGTTACCTACAGAGGAGTTCCCATAAAACTGTCAGCTGATTTTTCAAAAGAAATCTTATAGGCAAGAAGGGACTGGAAAGAAGTATTCAAAGTCATGAAAGGCAAGCAACTACATCTAAGATTACTCAATCCATCAAAGCTATCATTTAGAATGGGAGGGTAGATAAAGTGCTTCCCAGATAAGGTCAAGTTAAAGGAGTTCATCATTACCAAGCCTTTATGATATGAGATGTTAAAGGGACTTATCTAAGGAAAAGAAGATGATCAAAAATACAAACAGTAAAATGACAACAAACTCACAACTATTAACAACCAAACCTAAAAAAAAAAAGCAAATACAAAAACAAACAGCTAGAACAGGAACAGAATCACAGAAATGGAGGTAACATGGAGGGTTATCAGTGGGAAGATGGAGGGGGGACAATGGGGGAAAATGTACAGAGAATAAGTAGCATAAATGGTAGGTAGAAGATAGACAGGGGGAGGTTAAGAACAGTATAGGAAATGTAGAAGCCAAAGAACTTATATGTACAACCCATGGACATGAACTAAGGGGTGGGAATGTGAGTGGGAGGGGGGTGCAGGGCAGAGGGAAATAAAGAGGAAAATGGGACAACCGTAATAGCATAATCAATAAAATATATTTAAAAATCACACATACACATACCTCCACCCTCCAAAAACAAGAAGAATCACCTTCAAGATTAATTTTTTTAATAATTATAGAAAGAACAAAAAACTGTACTACAAAGCTGTAGTAAAACAGTGTGCTATCAGCACAAAAAGAGACACATAGATCAATGGGATAGAAAGCCCAGAAATAAACCGACACTTACCTGAGCAATTGATCTATGACAAAGGAGGCAAGAATATACAATGAAGAAAACAACAGTCTCTTCAATAAATGGTACTGGAAAAACTGGACAGCTATATCCAGAAAGATGAAATGACCATTTTCTTACATTTCTGCATTATTTTATATACAAGAAATACTCTAAATGAGTTAAAGGCTTAAATACAAGGCTAAAAACCATTTTAAAAAATCCAAGAGGAAAACACAGGCAGTAAACTCTTTGACATTGGTTTTGATTTTAGTGATTTTTTTTTTTTTGATGTGTCTTCCCAGACAAGGGCAAATGTGACTACATCAAACTAAGAAGTTTTCACCTGGTGATAGAAACCAACAAAATGAAAAGGCAATCCATTGAACAGGAGAAGACAGTTGCAAATGACACGTAAGAGGTTAATATCTAAAATACATAAAGAACTCAACATCAAAAAATCCAAATGACACAATTAAAAAATAGTCAAAGGACCTGAATAGACATTTTCTCCAAAGAAGACATTAGTCAACAGACATATGAAAAGATGCTCAACATTACAAATTATTGGGGAAACGCAAACCAAAACCACAATACAATACCACCTCACACCTCTCAGATTTGCTATTATCAAAATCAAAACAAAAAGTGTTCATGAGAATACAGAGAAAAGGGATTTTTCATGCACTGTTGGAGGGATTGCAAACTGGGACACCCACTGTGGAAAACAGTATAGAGGTTCCTCAAAAAATTAAAAATAGAACTACCATATGACTGAGGATTTCACTTCTGGGTATCTATCCAACAAAATAAAATCATTGTTATGAAAATATACACGCACCCCTATGTTCACTGCAGCATCATTTACAATGTCTGAGATATGGAAGCAACCTGAATGCCCATCAATCAATAATGGACAAAGAAAATGCGTGTGTGTGCGTGTGTGAGAGAGAGATCATGAAATATTACTCAGCCATAAAAAAGAAGTCTTGCTATTTGCAACAACATGAATGGAACTAAAGGGTAGCATAATAAGTGAAATGTGAGACAGAAAAAGACAAATACTATTCGATTTCACTTATATGTGGAATATAAAAAACAAAACAAATAAATAAGCAAAACACAAAAAGGCTCAGAGACACAGAGAAAAAAACTAAAAGTTACCAGAAGGGAAGGACATGAGGGAAGGGAGAAGAAGGTAAGAGGTAATAAGAGGTACTAATTTCCAGTTATAAAATAAATGTCACATTTATGTAATGTACAGCATAGGAAATATAGTCAATAATATTGTAATACTTTATGGTGCCACATGGTTACTAGACTCATCATGGTGTTCACTTTGTTAGGTTAAAACCCATAAAACTAATATAATTTTGTATATTAACTATATTTTTTTAATATTTTATTTATTTTTTTTTTAGAGGGGAAGGGAAGGAGAGAGGGAGAGAAATATCAATGTATGGTTGCCTCTGGTGCGTCCCCTGCTGGGAACTGGCCTGCAACCCAGGCATGTGCCCTAACTGGGAATCGAACCGTGATCCTTTAGTTCACAGGCCCGCGCTCAATCCACTGAGCTACACCAGCCAGGGCATATTAACTATATTTTAATAAAAATAAAGAAATAGCAGCTCTAAAATGGTACTTACTCAATTTGTACTGCTGAAACCATGTGGTAAATGGGCCATGTACAAGTAATGACATTTTAGTTTGTTACTTTTAGGAGAATCAGAATTTTTGAGAACTCAATGGTTTTCCCCTCTTTGCACTATTCACATAGGTTTTTAGCAACACATAGGTAGTAAGTTTCCTAATTTAGAAGAGAAATGGGACAGGTTAATTTTGAGAACGATGTGGTAACCTATGGGAAGGATGAAAAGTGAGAAGTAAATGGGAGATCTGTGTTAGGCCAAAAGGTTCTGAGCAGGGCACCATGGGAGTCAAATTAGAAGAGTGTAGCAACTGTGCCCCAAACTAGCTGGGCTTTATTTCCAGACAAGCAAGAAGAAACATCCGGTTCAAAGCTATCTGAGGCGAGAGCACTATGCCAATAACTAGCCTGGGTGCAGAGGCATCTATGAGTGACATATCCAGTGACCTATTTGGCTAAAATGGTTGGGAATGGGGAACAGATGTCAAGCTATTATAGAATTTTTACAGTTTTTCTCTTTCCTAGACTCAAGATGAAAAACATAGCTCTTATTAAAAAGAAACAAAAAAGGGAGGGGAAAAAAGAAAAGTATAAAAAAATATGGATGAACAAATATGGACAGAGTGCGTAAGGGAGAAATACGGAGGCAAAGGAAAAAAGAAACACATAATCCCAGAAAGACCTGTAAGAGTTGTAGACACTGTGCTTACAGTATTAACAGACATTGTGCTGAATGTTCTCATATATGATGTCTTTAATCTTTTCAATGTTTATGAAATAAGTCTTATTAGTGTTCCCATATTTGGGGGTGAAATTATCTAGGCTCAAACAAATTAAATAATTTACATAAGATCATGCACAAGTTCATATTGTGCTTTTTTTCTTAAAATAATGACGTTTATTCTAAGCCAAACAGCATATATGCTACCAAATTTTTAAATTTATTTTTTTGTTTATGCTATTACAATTCCCGCTTTCTTGCCCTTTCCCCACCTCCCCCTAGCCCCCCCTCCCCTCCCTAAGTCAATCTCCCATTGTTGTCTGTGTCCATGGATTGTGGATAAACATTCTTCAGTTAATCCCTTCACCACCTTTCATCCTATCCCCTTCCTTTCCAGCAGCTGTCAGTCTGTTTCATGTATCTAAGCTTCTGTTACTATTTTGTTTGTTTATTGTGTTCCTTATATCCCACAAATGAGTGAGATCATGTGGTATTTGTCTTTCACTGACTGGCTTAACTCACAAAGCTGTTTGATTTCAAAGCTGACTACTTACCCAGTCTTGCAAATGGAATTCAATGAAGGCAGTCATTAATACATGATCTTTAAGATTTTTAATGGTAGACCAAAGTTCATGAAAAGCTTTGGAAGATACTCAATTTAACAAAAAATCCAGAATCAACTATGGGATTAGACAATTGTTAAAATGTTAATGGCTGTTGCCATGCGGGTTGATTTTGAGGTTGCTTTTTTCTTCTTCCTTGTTTATATTTTTTCTCATTTTTAAAACTGTTCTGTAATTGTAACAGGGTGCAGCCAAGAGGGGGGCCCCAAAAGGGAGTTGGAATGGGGCCCAGAACTCATGGTATCCAGGAAATGTTAGAGGGACATATAAGATGTCCTCACCTCCTCCCCCACAGGTATGAGTTGGGGGAAGGGACAAATGGAGCAGGGCAATTGAGTTGTTTTTGCATAGCAATAGGTCTGCAAGATAACCTCCAGAATGGTCATTTAACATATCTATAACCTTTAACTGGTTTCATAGATATGTTAAACAGCTGTGGCCATGCCCTGAGCCAGGGGGATGGAAAGGACTTCCCCAAGATGTGACTG
Organism: Anoura caudifer; assembly: GCA_004027475.1. Classification (NCBI taxonomy): domain Eukaryota; kingdom Metazoa; phylum Chordata; class Mammalia; order Chiroptera; family Phyllostomidae; genus Anoura; species Anoura caudifer. The sequence goes on from PVKU01007371.1 coordinate 86,814, forward strand.
GGGGAGGAACCCTAAGTTAAAGCACCTGCGTGGGAGCTTGGAGAAGATTGGCTCCAGAAAATGGGGACACACCTGCCCAGATTCATGATGGCATCCCAAAAATACTTGGAATATACGGGAATGCTGGCAGGTGTAACCGATTGTAGGAGGAGTCGGAAATAGGGCTGTAGAGGAGGTTTGGCGCCAGTATTTAAAACAGAGACACGGCAGCCATTAGAGAGATCCAGGAGGAGAGATCCATGCGGTGTCACCAGAGAGCAGGACCCGCAGCTCCATGAGGGGAAATCACCATGTGGCTTTAGCAGAGAATTGCCACTCGGCTTTGCCCGAGTGGAGACCCTCTCGCAGCTTTGCCAGAGGGAGAGATTCCACGTGGTTTCACCGGAGTGCAGACCCCTGCAGCTTTGGTGAAGAGGGAGAGCCACGAGGCTTTGCCACAGTGGGGACCCCTTCCCCACAGCTTTGGTAGAGGAGGGACCACGCGGCTTTGGGGTGCTCCCTTCGGCTGCGTGGCCTGGGAGCAAGAGAGATTGCCTGGAAGAAGGGTGAAAGAACTCTTGCCAGTAGGCCATGAGAAGGTGCCACATGGCTTCAGCTTAACCAGAGATCCTGCCTGGAAGACGACACAGCTGACGGTGTCAAGAGCCTGGATCCCGGACGTGTGCTTCTCTTCCTTGCAAGTACGGTACCCTGACTTAGGGCAGAGGGAGATAGGAAGCACTATGGGTGTCTGGGTATCCTGAAGGACTTTGATAGTTTAATGGAGACGTTAGGTTGCTACTTTAACTCTGTATAGCATTAAATAAACATTTCCTTTCCTTTTCACAAATCTCTGGCTTTGAGAGACATCTTTCCATAAGGCGGCGGACAATAATGGACCTTCTGTTTGCTCGGTAACAGTTTTGGGGGGCTCGTCCGGGTTCTTAATTGCCCGTGGAAGACTGACCCCTCAGGTTCAAGAAAGCGAGACTTTGGAAGTGTTTTGCGGGTCTCGAGAACCTTTTGTTGCTCTGTAACATAATGACATACTTTATTTCTATCATTAAGGAAAAAATGTGCAACAACTCATCCAATGCCTCCAAATCATATTTACTTAAGCCAATTTCAATTGCTACTTTTCAAAATTTAATTTTATTTGTTAAAACTCACTACTCATTTTATCCAAAATTTAGTCAGTTTCTCTCTTCCTAAGTCTAAGGACTCGAATGTTATAAAAGTTAATTCTAAAATTTATATTTTGTCTTTTTCTCCTCAATGAATCATTTGTTCTCTCCTGCAAATTTTCTTGTCTCAAATTTAACATTCCTGAAATCTAAATCAACATTTTGTACAACCAAAGCCATCATCTGTCTTGATTTCACTGTTACTCATTTTTCTAATGTTATCAGCAAAACACTTGGGAAAACTATAAGGGGACAACTTTATCCCTTACATTCTATCAGTCTCCAATTCTCATGAAAGCTTCCTTTAAAATATCTGCCACATGTACTCCTGTTTTTCTTTTTCATCCTAAATGGTTTCACTTTATGGCTTGTCAAGTTGGCCTGATGTGTGCACTGGACACATTCATACATAGTTCTCAAAACAGTGCTAAAGCACTGCCTTCCCCTTGCCCTTCCCATCTCACAAATGGTCAACTACTCCAAAGATGGAAGTGTCCATCAACTCTTTATCTGAATATTTAAGTCCCAACTCATTCCAACCAACTTTTTTGGACACCAATCCAACTACTTGGTTCCTTCATTCCAGATGTATTCCAGTTTCGCAGTCTCCATCCATTTCCCACCTCTCCAACTG
>PVKU01007372.1:0-88595 GCA_004027475.1 Anoura caudifer
TCATCACCAAGCCCTTATTATATGAAATGTTAAAGGGACTTATCTAAGAAAAAGAAGATAAAAAATATGAACAGTAAAAAGACAGCAAACTCACAGGTATTAACAACCAGACCTAAAACAAAAGCCAACTAAGCAAGCCACTACAACAGGAGCAGAAACACAGAAATGGAGATCACATGGAGGGTTAGCAATAGGGGAGGGGGAAGAGGAAAGAGGGGGACAAGATACATAGAACAAGTAGCATAGATGATAGGTAGAAAATAGACAGGGGGAGGGCAAGAATAGTGTGGGAAATGTAGAAGCTAAAGAACTGTGACACATGGGCATGAACTAAAGGGGGGAATGTGGGTGGGAGGGGGTATGCAGGGTGGAGGGTAATGAAGGGGGGAAAATGGGGCAACTGTAATAGCATAATCAATAAAATAGAATTAAAAATGAATACAAAAAAATGGAGAAATGAGGAAAACAAGAAGAGAGCTTAATAATTTTTTTCTTTAGGACTATCAGTTTTAGGTTTCAACCTCAAATCGTTTATTTTCCTATGGCTTTTATTTCTGCATATTTCTGCATATTGTTATATATGTATCTGTATATATACAAACATAATATATAAATGTATACATGTACATATATATCAGAATATATGCATATACATACTTTAGTCGTATATATACATACATATATTTTTGATTTGAACCTTTCAAATTGAATATATTGAGGTCACATTATTTTACAAAACCATATAGGTTTAAGTGTACAACTCAATAAAACATCATCTGTACAGTGCATCATGGGCCCATCACCCCAAGCAAAGTTGAACAACAACAATAAAAAAGGTTACACAAGAAAACTGAAGTTCTTTAACACTCACCCCCAGTTTCTTTCTCCATTAACATACCAGATAAAGAACTTTAATACATTTAACATTCTTTCTGTTCCTGACTTTATATTTTAGCCAGATAGAAATATATTCAAAACATCATAGTTTTTGTGTGCAGGTTTCTGTGAGTCTATTCTATTAATCCACTTTTCTATTTAACCTAATTTTTTGTATCTCTAATGTTAATATAAAATCATGCCTTCCATTTAACTGCAGATAGTAGCTCATATTTTGGATGTGCATTACCTTCCTGATGGACAGTTTGGTTGTTCCTAATTTTGGCCTGCAAATTGTTAACCATAACTCTCTGCAGATACCAAACGTGAAACTGTTCTTGCTCTCAGAGCTGCCAGTTCACACACATTGTCTGTTTAATGGTCAAAAGCACTCTGCAGTAATGTCTCACAGTAACTCTTTTTGCTGACTAGAAAATAAGGCTCAAAGAAATTTAATCATTTCTCAACATCATCAAGGTGATTTGGGAAGAATCAATATTTGTGTATGGGTGTAGGTCATTCAAATAAAGAAAAAACTGTGTTCTAATCAAAGTATTGTATAACACATACCCAATTCACAGAATTAAATTTTTATACTAATTATTTTCCATGTTTTCACAAGACTAAAACTTCTTCAAAATATAATTCGAAGCCATGATGATGAATAATATTCCCTAAGCATGCTAAAATCCAGCTGATAAAATGTTTTATTTATAAGGAAGATAATTATAAAACTATTTTTACTTTGTTTAAAAGTCTTAGTTACAAAGAAAGATATATTTTGACACAAAAATGACAGACTCTTCCTTATTCAGTTTAAAAAAATGGTAAAGAATAAACTTTAGGGGTTGCTACCAAGAGAGGGACACTCAAGTTTAGCACCTTCAGGTCATAAGTTTGAATCCCTGTGAGTCAAGTGCTGACTGAAAATCACTACACCCTCACAGCTATGTGGCTTTTTTTAAATCACAAAACAATGAGAATCAGTATTTCATCTCTGCATAAAAAGTTTCGGTATACAAAATAAAAGATGAAATGATAAACAGATATTTTCCTTTCAAAACCAGAAAGTTCCTCCCAAAACGAAAGTGTTCACAGTAGTAAAAGTTTCATATTTAAACAACAGAAAATGTTCACATGTGTACAGAATCTGTACATGTGTTGGGGGTGAGGAGTCTATAGGGATGGAGAGAAATTCTGTACACCAATAAAAACAGGTAAAAATTAAGTTCATCCAGAAAAGGATTTCTGCAAACCTGGAAATCTCCCATTTAAATGTTTGCCAGTAACCAGATTTCCTCAGTCTTCCATGACATGTGCTTTCATCAGGAAAATATAATAGGATGCAGCCAAAATTGTCCTTTAAAGGAAGCACTAAAGAGCAGGCAGATATCTGCTATTGTTTTCATTTGGTGTCATGCTACTAATTTCTTGCATTTATATTTTCAGGGGCTGCTCATTATTTTAAAAGTTCAAGATATATAAGGTATTGAACGCAAAGTAAAATGAAGCATTTTAATGTTAACAGTTTCAAGCTGGCTCTACAATACCAATACAGGTTTTCTTGTAGAGGAAGTTTATCTCCTTTCTTAAGTACCCTACTTTTCCAATGTAGATATATTTTTGAAAAATTAAACATATTTCATGATGCTTCACTTACATAGAAGGAAAGTGGTTGTCCTTGTAAGTGCCACTGATCAGGACAAAACCAAGGAAAATGTATTTGCCACATACAATACCAAATAAATAATTTGTATTGCAAATAAATAACTCATATAACTCTATAAGAAATAAAGCAGTAGAATAAATAAAAATAAATACATAGATTGTTTTCCACAGGAGAGACAATATGAACAGCTAGGAAATAAAAGATGATCAATATCATTAGAATTCAAAGCGATGTCAGTTAAAATAGATTTGCAAGATATCATTGCAAATCCACCAGGCTGGCAACATTAAAATGTTAGACAATGAAATTAGTAGTTCAGCTATAAATCACCAGAAACTTTCATTTGTTGCAGGTGGGAGAAAACCTGCACTTTGAAAAACAATTTTACATTGCCTACTAAAACTTAATAAGATCATTCCCTGAGCCAACAAATCCATGAATGTATAACCTGTAGAAGCCCTCATTCCTGTTAACACAAGACAGGGACAAGAATGACCATAACAACAGTGCCTGTAATAACAAGATCCTGGAGACAATTGAAATATATATCAAAAGGACAATGGAAGAATGAGAAGTGGTGTATCCATAAACAGAATACTGTGCAGCAGTAAAAATGAATGAACTGCATCCTACACATTATAGTTATATTTTAAAAATAAAGTGCTGAGTGATAAAATAAGTCTCAGAAGAATACTATATGTACAATATTGCTTATATAAAGTTACAAAATGTGCACAATTAACAACCTGGGTTCTACTAATAAATACATATGTAGTAAACTATAAGGTAAAGCAAGGGGATAATAGCATTCAAATCAGAACTTGGATGCTAGGGGCTAAAATGCCTCTAATTTGTACATCTGATGGGCTTATAAAATGTCTCGATTTTCACAAATAAAAATACAATAGAGAAAATATCATAACCCATACCAGAAGATAATAAAAGTTCACATTAAAAATTTAAAAAGAAAAAAGTATGGGCTTTGCCCTGGCTGGTGCGACTCCATGGATTGAGTGCTAGTTCTATAAACCAAAGGGTCACTTGTTCGATTCCCAAGTCAGAGCACATACTGGGGTTGTGGGCCAGGTCTCCAACAGGGAGCATGTGAGAGGCAACCACACATAGATATTTCCCTCTATTCTTCTTTCCCTTCTCTAAAATAAATAAATAAAATCTCTCTAAAAAAAAAGTAGGATCTGATTAGGAATGGGTATGCAGAGACTTTCAAAGGCATATGTGATATTGACATTCCACTCCCTAATAACTTTCCAAAACAAATATATAACAATGACTAAATACAGGCACAAATGAATGTATGAAACCAAAAGATGTGAGGCTGTCACTGATAAATTCTGTGATGTCAGTGACAGAAAGGTGACAGAAGTCACTCCACTTTCTGCCTATATTTACTTATCAATTTAATGAGGAAATTTTATGGGATCATGTCCAAGAATCTCTTATGATTCAAATATTCTTTAACTCATATAATAATTTATGTGAAATACACTATTTTGGTAAATGTGGGAATGTATTTACAAATAATTTAGCAATAGAGAATTATACTGTCATGACTTTCTACATTTATTAAGCCTTTACCTAATCTTTTCACTGAAAAAAAGAATTCCCTAAGGAGAAATAGGGAATTCATTCAACTTCTATAAACAAAGATTAAGAAATTTTAAAATTATTTATTCATGTGTGAGCTAATATAATGACTACAGATATCAAATATTGTGGTTATTGGGGCAAGCAATGAGAAATTTGCAAGTACTATGTCAGGATGAAATTTTGAGAGTAATGAAATCTTCATAGTCACAATCCATATTCTATTATGAGGAAATAATAATCTTTGCTGTACTCTACTTTCATTTAAAGTTTGCTTTGCTCTCTAGAAATTATCCTGTATCTTGCTGAAAAGCTTTACTGCCAACTTTGTCTGAAATGAAATGAATTTTGTAGGTGTATTTAGTTTAATGCAATATGCAGATCATAATATAGATTTGTTTGAAAGCCAATTATTGAACTGGGTTAGTTTCTTTATCTAGAAGGTTTGGATCATATTTCAAATAAATGCTGAACAGAATTTAATTTTAACTTCTCCTCCTCCTCATAAAATTTTTTGGCACTAATGTTGAAAATATCCAGTTTCAAATCCATATTTGAATCTAATTCTTGTGCACAGCAGAATGGTATGTCACTAATCAGGAAAGCAACTGCGTGAATACTGCTGGAGCGTTCCCTTTGCCTTTGAAAGGAGACAGTTGCATTTGATAAATGACATAAGGAATCGGAAGGAAAGGCTAAATGCCTGAAAGTAAAATAACTCTGTGTTCATTGTAGAGTGGAATAGAGCCAGCAATTCTGTCAATACTCTTAGCTCCAGCCTCCCTCTCTCAGTACCTCTATGGATTTTAATGGACAACATTATTGAGGTCACTGTCATTACTGCAACAGTGAAGCTGTGGCTAACTGAAACAAAGAACTTGTTTTCTGGGATTGCAGATTCTATACATTCATGAGCGCTTTAGCCTAAGCCAATTCATTTTGAAGAGTTTCTCTTTATTCCTCCCTCAAAATAAAAGCAATGGCTCTACTTCAAAATTTAAGGGCCTTTTAGAATTTACTGATCAAGATCTAAAGAAATAATAATTATTGAATATCTAACAGAAATGATCAATTCAGATATTTCATAAAAAACTCATTAAGCCATTTTCAATAGCCAAACCTGCTTCTTTTTAGTTTTATCTCTGTTTAAATATATACCTCCACAGAATAGAAGGAGGTCATATTGCTATAAATTTATTCTACATTTACTCTGGAATTTTTTCATATTTTTAAAAAATATATTACAAGAGGGAGGGCATATATGGGTATTGGGTAGGAACTGAGAGGAGAGATTACCCTAATAAATGATTGCCTTGCAGATTTTTCTATAGCCAGTAAAATGTCATGTTGAGGTTTATAATCTTACCAAGTTGAAATAAAGCAAGTTCAAACAATTTACCAGCTACTATAGAGCACAGTTAATTTTCTATTCTTTGACAAGTAGAAGAAACATTTTGTATGATATAATTTAAACATTTATATACTATATACTATCCATAACAGTGTTTTTTAAATAAATATTACCCTGCTTAGTTTTCAAAAACATTTTGGAAAATAACAATCATTCACATTTTACAAATGTGGAAACTTGGGGTTGGTATAACAGAACTCCTGTTGCTAGTGATTGGCAAACCTGACAGATGCTTTTAGTCTCCAAACTAATTTTCCCCAGTTACTAGAACTTGAAATCCAGCAAGTTTACACTGAGTCTTGTCAGCTAAAATCATCTCAAACTCCAAGATAAAAAAGAAATGTAAGATAATTTTATTTTTGGAATATAGATGTATACAACTGTATTATACATATAATACAATAAGTATGCAGTTATTTCTTTCTAGTCCCTATTCTGAGCCCCCTACCTTGTGCAGGAAAGGGATACTATTGAATAAGCTTTAAATTTGTGAATCTCAGCATTTTCAGGCTTTAAAGATCTCTCTTTCAGGATTGACTTTTCAGATACAGACAAAGACACTCTTAATCAACTCTGTCATAGAGGTTCCCACCCAAGAGGCTAACGGAGCACCAGAGAAAGTGTCCAAATCCATGTGCAGGGCCCACTCATGTCATTCTCTACCTGTGAGTGGGAGTGAGAAGTAGAGGTGGGCACTCTGGACTAGGTCCTGCAAACTAGGATCTCTCCCTTCATGTACCTTGACATTTAATGGTGTTAACTAACATCTGCCACACCATTGCTCCTTATTATCAAGATCCTGCCTGAGCAGATCCTACCTTCCATATGTCTACCGCCCTCACCAAGGCATGCTGGAACAACTAGATCCCTGCACACGGGTTCTGGGAAGCCAGGAGCTTATAGCCAGTCACTTTACACCACTGCTACTCTAGTAGTCTTTTCTTGCCAGACATGACCACCTGGAGGGCTTCTCCCAGAGCTGTGGTTCTCAAACTGCATTGATCATTAGCATGATCCAGGAGAAATTAGAAAACGTGAGGCTTGCAACCTGCTCTCTAAGACCCCAATGTTCGCAGCAGCACAATGTACAATAGCCAAGTGCTGGAAGCAATCTAAGTGCCCATCAGTAAATGAGCGGATCAAAAATCATGGTACGTTTACAGGATGGAATATTACACAGTAGAAAGAAAGAAGGAGCTCCTACCCTTTGTGACAGCACTGATGGAACTGGAGAACATTGTGCTAAGTGAAATAAGCCAGGCAGTGAAAGATAAATACCATATGATCTCACCTATAAGTGTAACCTAATCAACAAAACAAACAAGCAAGCAAAATATAACCAGAGGTATTGAAATAAAGAACAAACTGACAGTAACCAGAGGGGAGGGAGGTAGGGGATAATGAGGGAATGAAGGGAAAGGGTCATCAAAGAACATGTATAAAGGACCCATGGACCCCAAGGGGGTAGGTTCAAGAGTGGGAGGTGGGGGTGGCTGGGGTGGGGAAAAATGGAGACAACTGTAGTTGAACAACAATTTTTTAAAAAAGACTCATTTAATTAGATGTTTTACCATCAGAAAAATTAAATCAGAATTTTAAGGGATAGAGCATAACATTGGTATTCTTAAATGTTTTCCAGCTGACTTTTATGGGCAACCAGGACCACTGTGCTAGAGGCCAGCAACCTTCCCTGAGCAGCTTCCAGGGAGTCAGCACATCAGCCCTCCCTACCCCATGTTCTAGGACAGCCCCATACCTATTTACACGGCTCAGCTGGACCATATGCCCCTTTCTCTGCCCTACCACAGATTTCACCAGAGAGGGGAAAATAAAAGATAGTAAGTGTAACCTGTTTACAATCCATCCTTGATTAGGCTTCAGATCTCAGCATTTCATAATAACACCCTAAGAAAATACTATTCATTAAAGAAAAATATACAACTTATATAAATTGCTTATTAGAGCAAGTTAAAAAGTCCTACACAGCATTTATTTACAAAATAAATCAGGTTAAACAAATTATGGAAAATAACTATATAAGTGAGTGATTTAAAGCTCTTTAGTTATATATATGTGTGTGTGTGTATACACATATAGTGTTAACCATATATATGGTGTGTGTATATAGATGTGTATATATATATACACACATCTATATACACATCCCAAGCCCATTCTAAACATAAATCATAATATAATGAATTAAATGGTCTAAGACACAGTCAAAAGAATAGTATTAATGTAATTTTGAAAAAAATAAAATATACCTGAGTATTTACAAGAATGAAAATGTTTAAACCTGACTTACTTATAAAATTATATTAATTTATAATTAACTTTTCACACTACAAAAATACTTTAATATGTATTCCTTAAATACCTGTTTGGTCTTTACAAGAAAATGCTCTGGCTTTCTGTTCTGAGTTATCATTCTTGAAATCTGACACGGTTGCCGGTTGCTGTCCCAGACCCAGCTCGTTCCCCGGAGCATCCCATGTGCTCCTTAGGTCCTACTGCCTCCATCCCTGCAGCACCGCTTTTTACTTTCAGATTATTAGCTAGAGTTAAACAAGGTGTTTTCCTCATACACAACACTACTTAAACCTATTTTTTCACATTCACCCACTTAAACATGTTTGCACATGTGTGTTGGAATCTCTGCTAGTTATGCCTGGTTTACTTGGGGAAAACCTGAAGATTACTCAAAAGATGCTTGGAGTCATCTTTTGAACAATTTGGTCTATCACTGTGATGCCCCCAAAATACTTCCCAGTGCTTTATCTAGCCCATTAAACTGATATTTGGGGGCATTCATTTATCAATCCAAGAAACTTCCATGGCGCTCTGAACTTCTATGCTCCTACCCTGTTCCTCCAACAAAGACAGGTGGTTTATGTCTCTACCCTTAGGAATGATCGCCAGGTTCAGATTTCACCTTACTGCCATCAAGGTCAGTTTCTGGCTGCCCAAGTTATTTGGTTCCTATTATCTACTATTTTCTCTGCCTCCCTACATCTTTTCCTTGGAGAACACTAGATTTTTACTGTAAAAAATTTTCCTGTGCTTCAGTCCTTATAGTTTTCCAACTTGCTATCTTCATTAGTATTCAACCTTCCCATATTTTAAGGAGGCCAGAGTTTTTTTTGGGGGGGGGTTTGTATCTCTAAACTTTTCTATTTGATAATGAAATGTATATGTGTGACAATATTTATAAATGTATGTATAAAACATACATATGTATAAATGTACCTGCTTACCTAGACATATAAAAGCTTCACTACATCTGCTTTTACACAGAAGCAAATGGCATATCATGATAGAGGGAAAGAAAGGGTCCAGCTAAAATAAATGTACATTTTTTGTTCTGTTTGAACATGTTTATTAATCAGCTTACACTTAACTTTCTCTCCACATCAATTTTTAAAAAGAAAAAGAACATGTTACTATGTTCCTGTCACCCTTAACCCACCAAAAAAAATCTTTGTAAAAACAAACACCACTGTGTTCAGTAACTTTGTTATTTGAAATTGAATTTGAAAAAACTTTGACATTCTGAGAGTTCAAGTTAGAAAAGCAGCAGTTGTTCTGATTGATGGGCATAATGGTGTGTGCATGCACTCCATGTCCTTCAACAATATTGCTAATATTATTAGATTTTAAAAAAAGATGACTCAGGGCTAGACTGAAATTTTTCCTGATTTCTTAGAATGGAATAATTTCTTTTTCCTAACTGAAGGCTAAACTGACAGCAAAGAAAGATATGCCACTTATGTCAGTATTTGTAAGAATATTAAGTTTTCTGTGAATTAGTTTTCATAGTATGTATGTGTTCTTTTTGAAATTAAATTGCAAATAACATTTTACTATTTCCAAGTATCTTATTTTGCTATTAAAACAAAGTGATCAAATTTCTTTTCAATGATATCAAAGAGTTTCAATACAACTTAATTTTCATTTATGTAGAATCAAGAATTAAAATCAATCTATATTTAAATTTTCTAAAAGTATTTGCAGTTTGTTAATATAAACTGCACTTAAAAAGAAGAACATTAGGAGAACTCAAGTATATTGTAAGCAGCTTAATGATATTTTGATATTGTTATAACTACATAAGAAATCATTCCTCCTTCCATCACTCTGTATTTTAGAATAAAATTAATGTTTATTAAAACTAAGAAGTTTATTTAATCAGTATGATGTAATTTAGGTCCTCACATAGTGCTACATGTCTAACTAATTGTAAACACTGATTGGCTGAATTGTAGGATTTTTAAAAGCAACAATCTTAAGTGTTTCTCTCTTTAAATAGAAGTGTCTGTCTATAAAACATTCCCTCAACTCTTCTCAAGAGCTGGTCATTGTAATGAATTTGTAATGTTTTTAAATTGTCTTTAAGGATTATTCTTAAAGCCACTCTGAAATAAGTTTCTTTAAATTTAATTATGGAACAATAAATCATAATTAATTCATATTGTCTTTTAGATCCTCATTTCCTGTGTGTTTGTACAGACACAAAAATCATTCTAGTATAATATTCAAGAGACATTAAAATGCAAACATACAGTCTTCCAAAAGAATCTAAATCACTTGGATTTTTCTATTTCCATAACTTTGTAAAGTCTTCTATTATTGCTTCTAGGCTAAGCTCATTAATTACTTCTTGGTATTAGTAAATTCAATATTTAAATTGCTAATTGTGCCATCATTATGCATATGTGTGCTATTTTGTTTCAGAAAAGGATTTTGGTAGAACAGCATTTAAAATTACTATTTTCTTCATTGATATCACATTCTATTTGCTGTTTAATCATTTCTCTGGGTTTTTTAAATACACTATTTTTACCTTGCAAAAATTACTTAAATTGATTATTTCTGATAAGAAATTGTTTCTCAAGTAAATGTGATCCAAATCCCTTAGTACAAATGCTACAACTACCTTATTCATGAGACATGTTTAAAAACTTGAAACATTGTCAGATAAATATTTCAAATAATTAATTTCATAGATATTATATTAGTCACTTATATATTTATGCTCAATATTTTTTAAAACTCTTACTTACCAAGCTAATTGATCCAGAATTCAAGTTTCTATCATCAAAATCTTTTTCCTGTATATAATACTATTCATTTCATGATGGCATGCATATTATTTGTAACATGTTTTATATTTTGAAATAGCACTTTAGTATGTATTATGTGTTCAGAAATGTTCTAAACACATTAAAAATAATTCACTTAGTTCTTATTTGACAAATAAGGAAGATGAAGCAAAAATATTAAATAATTTAATATAAATCACATAGGTAAAATAAAAACAGAACCAGGATTCAAATCCAGAAAAACTGACTTGAGAGTCTCCCCTAATCAATGAAACACTGCGTTCCATTGTCTGAAAGAAATTGGTACAACAAAACTGAGCAAACCAGTACTGTCTCTGCCATAGTTCTAAATTAAATTCTAATCTTCATGAGTTTTGGTACCAGCAGATTAGATGATTTCAGATTAGAAACCAAGGAAGGGACCACCTGTGCTTTCCATTCGTCAGTGGTGCCCTTGCTGGGGTGGGCAGGTTTATTTTTTGTTTATCCTTTAACTAAGAATATAGACTTTTGCATGCTATTTTTTGAGAAGAGACTCTTCTACTAGATCCCTGTGTTATGTGAGCCTGCTGGGTCCCGATTTCTCTGATGCTCTGAAATGTGAAGTTGAAGCTCAGTTTGGCAAGTGCTCTCAACTTTCAAAGCCAGCTTCAGAGTTCTATTTAGTTCACTGATTACCTAATTAGATTTGGGGGAATAAAAACTCCTTTGTTGCTTGCTTCCACGAGCATTTAATTAACATTTTAAAACATTTTACCTTTAGATGAATAATTTTAACAGTACAAAAATTAACTAGTTAAATAAAGTAGTTAAGGCAATGGTAGTAGATACCAGACAGGGAAACATGTTCAGAGACAGAATGGTGGAATGTAGCACATGGAGGAAACAAATTATGTATAATTATTAATAAAAGTTGTCATCTTGTGCTCCCACCATGTGTTTGGAATGTGCTCAGTTATTTTAAGGTCTTTTATAGTATAACATACTGTCTCATAGCTTAGTAACTTGAAACACTAAGCATTCATTTGGTTCATAAGTTGGCAGATCAGCTGGGCAGTTCTTTAGCTCTGGGCCAGGCGCAGTTGATCTTGCATGCGGTCAGTTGGCCTCAGGCGGAGGCTACCACGGTAGAAAGTCATGGTCTCAGTCTAGCCTGGGCTTATTCCCACGGTGATGGCAAAGTTCTAAGAAAGTGATTAGATGCTCTCAAGGTTCTTGAGGCTTTTGCATAGAACTGTTCCACTGTCACTTCCATCACATTCTATTAGCCAAAGCATGACAAGAAGGAAAATAATATAAAATTCTCCTTCTCTAATGTAATGCTTCATAAGAGCCTATAATATATCTCTTTAAATAAAGATACATGTAGGAGTACTGTGAACCTTTGAATTTTTAAAACTGTTAATGAGTACTATCTATCTTAATCTTTTTTCTCAATAAATACTGTGGTTGTGGAAGTCCATAATAAGATGCAGAAATAATACATTTTAAAGTTATGATGTGTGCTTAGTAAGAACTAATTTTGGATTAGTGTACTTAGCACTAGTGACACTATTTTCTGTGACATATTATTTTCATTTGACCAATACGCTACAAATAGAAGAGGGTTTAAATAAAATGAGACACGATTCTTTCCCTCAAAGGATAATTGGGAAAGAATGCCTTCCATCTCAGAAGGGATAGACAATGTGATCTTTATTTCTTGTATTTATAATTATTTGTCATATCAACTCAAAATAAAATCCACCTGAGCAGAAGACCCTGTTTATTACTATTTTCCTATTGTACCATATACCATAGATTTAGACTACATTGTATATGTATGAGAGTATGAGAAAGCTAGGATTGGACTGAGCCTTAGATAGGCTCCCATCCAAATACTAACCAGGCCCAAACCTGCTTAACTTCTGCGATCAGACGAGATCAGGCACACTCAGGGTGGTATGGCTTTAGACTGAGCCTTAGATTATAAAACAATATATATCAAAATTGAGTCTTTGATGAAAAGGGTTGGTAATCTAATTCAAGTGACAAAATGATATTTGTAGAATTATTAGGGAAAAACATAGGCACCTTTTGAAACAATGGGAGATAGAAAAAATTAGAAAGAAAGGAAGAGGTTAAGTATACTGAATATATACCAATGGTAATATGTGGCTGCTAAAAAGTTAATCTGCTAAATATATAAATTAATTAATCACCCCTCAAAAAAGAAAGAAACACAAAATGAAACAAAACAACAACCAAAAGCATTTAGGCAGTGGTAACAGAAATATTATCTGTACATAATATAGGTAATATATTAAACCTTGGGAGAGACCATCTGTGCTTTCCATTCATCAGTAGTACCTTCTCAAAAAATGGTATTCAAGCACACAGCTGTACTATCTGAACAGTGAGTCTTGCTTCCCAGAAATGCTTAAGAATAGACTTAAAATTTGTCTACTAAAATAAGAAGTCATTTTATACATTTGTTTCCTTGTTTCTATTGATATTAAAAAGAAAAATATATGAAGATAAATATATACAAATACATATGTATTTAATTTCACAGTTTCCAATTTTATTTTCCACATAAGTGAAACTTCTGAAAATTCAATATATCAGAACTTTAGTGTCTTAAGTTATCTGTAGACTATAACCTGGGCAGGAATACTGAATACTGAGGACAGCAAAACAGGAATTTAATGACCCTGCCTGTTAAGAATCTCAATTCTTTCACTCAAGCTAATACAAACTATCCCTGAAAGTGCAACTGAACGCTTAAAAGTTGACTTCTCCTAAGGCCCTCGCTGGCATTCACTCTGAGCATTAGCTTCATCTTGTTGAGGTTTTTTTTTTTTTTTATTCCAAACATTCTTAATTTTCATTCAGGGGAAATAAATTAATATATTTTTTTCAAAATAAGGGAGCAATGACTAAAACCAGACAATTTTGTCTAATATGTGAGTAAAACATTTTTCTTACTTTCTCTGTATCTGTTGCTGTGGCTATTGCTCCTAATGGTCACACTAGTTAGTCATTTCACGAAATAATATTCTTCCCAAGTTCTAGCAAGTCCACAATAATACAGGTTAACCACTGTCAAAATTAATATATTGCATAATTTAATCTAGCACTGCAAGATAGTTTATTGAATATATAATATAGATAAAATATATGTAAATATAAATGAGATACAAATATAATATATTAAAGATTATTATTAAATAAACCACTGAACTTACAAACATACACTTGTTCCAGCATTGCTCTGAGGCATGTTTGCTACAACTTTGTTCACTGAGAAATACAAATCACCCTAAATTCATCTTATCTTGGCCATTCTATAAAGCCACTCTTTGCATAGTAAAATGTTGTTATGCAAACATGGCTTCAGCTTATAATGGATCTCATAGTGTGATTCCCCAGTTCAGATTAGTTAAGGGGAGTCTGTTAGCCTCGTGAAGCACCAGATAGGCCTCTCCTACTAGTGAGGCCTCTGGCTGACTTCAAGAAACGACTTTTATCTCCAAAGGAACCTGACAGCACTCAGTTAGGCACCTTTTTCAACAGACTGGAAAATAAGGCAGTTAATTCACTGATACACTAGGTCAGCCTATACCTACCTCATATTGATCTATTCACAACCCTGGTAAGAGATCACATACCTTGTAGCTAACCCACTTAGGGAGGACAGGGTGGGTGTGCAAGATGTCAGAGGCAGGGGCACATCCAAGGATTCCCTTGCTCAAGCTGCAGTAGTGCTCTGGATGGTTGAACCCATTCTCCAGCAATGCTTACCAGAAGACAAACTAGGGTTAGAATTAGTTTGATATCCAAAATCCCACATGCAAATGTATTGAGATATATATATATATTAATTTTTACGTAGATTATCACCTTAACAAAGTTCAATGCTCTTTATTTGACTCTAGCATCTGACTTTAAGTTATCCACCTGTCCCAAAATCACTCTGACTCCTTGGTTGTGCTTCACACTGAGATTTTTGCTCTCTTTGTAAACAGTTAGGAAGCGTTGATGTGTAAAGTGGAGGCCTGCTTAGTGGCTGTGAAGTAGATGGCAGTACAGGTCTATGTTTTGTGACTGTGAGACATGCCTACTAGTGATGACACAGGGCTGGAGGGTGTGGGAGTGAAGGGCACCAGCTTTAGCACCAAAGAGGCTACTCTTATACCTTCTATATTTTATGTTGAGGAAAGCCACTTGTCCTTTCAGAACCTCAATTTTTATCTGTTATGTGGTCATTCTCTCTTTTTTTCTTTCCTTCTCCACTTGACTTACTGTATATGACAGGGCCCCCCTGCAAAAAAAGTCTGAATTATCTTCTGGAGGGCAGGCCCTTTGTGGTACAGGCTTCCCCCGTTAGATGAGTATTCCAAGAACCCATCTGTACCAGTGTAACAGCTGTCGGGTTGTTGTGAGAGGTTGTGTTGGGCTTTTTTTTTTTCCTGAAGACTCTTTCAACGCATTTTCCCATTTCATGATGGGTGATTTACAATCATACCTGCCCACACCGCACTGATTATTCAGCAGTTTTTCACCAAAAAACGGAATGACCCCATGCCCTACCTTCCCTATTCACCTGATATTGCCCTGAGAAGCCTGTTTTGCTTGTTTGTTTGTTTGTTTCCCCAGATGAGAAAATTCCTCAAAGGGAAACATTTTGCTGATGTGGAAGAGGTGAAACAAAAAGCCAGCAAAAGCACTATAAGGCATCAAAATAGACTAGTTCAAAAACTGTTTTGAGCAGTGGAAAAAAATTTCTCAGTATGTGTATTGCATAAAATTAAAAATACTTTGAAGATAACTGAAGTTTAGACACGTAAGAATAAATACACATTTTTATAAATAAATTCTACTTTTGGGGGGTCACCCCTCATACACAATGAAAAAAAGGATCTTCTGCAAGACAGTTCATTACAAGTTAATATTCTGCTTCTGTCTGAGTAGGTAAGCTCCAAGAATCCTTTTTTTAAATTTTTTTGGCAGGTCCTAATGTTCACATTTTAGGGAACAGAGCACGATGTTTCAGCTTTAGGTCCAAGTCAAGTTCTTAAATACAATTTTATGAGCAATGAAGTGCTTGGCACATTTTAATCGCGCCTCCACCCCCTGGTTCTGTAATGTATTGTTCAGTTGTTAAGTTCAGTCTCTGGATTAGAAGAGGATAAATGAATAGGCTCCTCCAGAACTTCCATTATTCATGAGAGCAAAATAGTTTTATATGAGCATGTCAATTATTTAAATTCAAAAATTATAAACATACACATTTTACGTATTCAGAATATTAAAATATTACCTTGCTTAGCGAGTAAACTAATCTACTTTGCTAAGTTCCCTAATTTATAACATACTGAGGTATTATAAAACTAAAAATAGTATAGCCAAGGGAAATATGCAGTCAGAATGTGATCATTTAATTCAAATTTACTTTAGTAAAGTAATTGTTAAGAATCAGAGTGTTGAGAGAGTTTCTCTATTAACCAAAAGTCTGCTATTCATGATAAGTACATCAGTATGTACTTACTGGGTTAGAGCATAGGTGACTTCTAATCTGAATCCTTCCTCACGCAGATGAAATAACTGAGATCCAAGGAGGTTAACACACTTGGTTCCAGTCACATAGCTAATGAGGTACAAGGGAGAAAAGCAGAGCCAGGGCTGATCAAGCACAGCAAACAGAAGCTTATGAAACACAGTTCTGGGAGCATGTGGGCAAGGGATTGAATAGGAAATGTAAGTATTTAATTAAAACAGATCATTCTGATAAAATATTAGTAAAATAACATTTCCAAGATGTATATTTTAGTAATAAAGTTTTAAAACAAAACAAATATATTTTAGGCATGAGCACTTAAAAGCATATATTTCAAATTGTTTCATTACTTGGAAATACAGGTGTTTATTTGTAGGTTATAGAAATGTCTGAATCTAATATAAAGGGCAGTTATGCCACTACAGTGTTGATAGTTTTAAACTCTGTACGTGGCAGTTTAAGATAATCTGAAGCATAATGCTAGTTCTATGCCGTAGTGACTTACAAGGTCCTTGGGACAACTATGAAACCAGTATCCAAGTACCTTAAGATTACTCAAAGTAAAACTCTGAAAGTGATTAATGAAAGATATAAAGTGGTTCTTGTTCCTGGAGATGATTATGCACAATGAGATTTTACTGTACACACTTTGTAATGGAAGGTGACTTAATAGGACCCAATTTATCCATGATAATTTTTTCCACTTCTGCTGAAAATGTTAATCATACATGCGGAAGCAAAAGATAAAAACACTGTGTAATGGTGAAAATTCTAAAAATCTAAATGTTAAGGGACAAATACACACAATTTGTCATAATCATATTAAATTTATTAACCTATATGATAGTTACAACACAGAATCCTTCAAACCCATTACCTTCCCAATTTAAGTAGAGGTAAAGTCCATTCACAGAGGCAGTATGTTATTTCAACTTGCCCCTTAGATCAATTTATCAGGGTGGAGATGGTTATTTACATAGTTGAACAGCAGTGTTGACCTTAACAAAATTCTTAGAAATTAACTTTTGGTAGAAGGCTACAATGTCTATGCACAATTTTAATAGCAAAGATTGAATATTTTCTCAATGTATAAGATTATTAGGCCACTTATTCTTGGTAATAATAGGAATGAATATTGTTAATGCAATAAAAAGAGATGACGAATAATATAGGAAGCAGGATAGGGAAAAGAAAAACAACTTTGTAAAGCCTACAATCATATGTTAAAATTTTGTCCATGAGAAAATTTAATTATTTGTGGATTTAACCAGTGATGTTAAATCTTCAATCTTAAGCCAGTTACAGTCAATCAACTCACCAGCACCCGGGTACCCTGGCCTGGTGATGCAGCAGAATTCTGCAAAAGGGGTTAGAAACTCATTTGTGCAATTTTATGCCTAAGGGCAGTGGATCCACGATATTTTCAATATTAGCAAGCATTTCATACTTAAGTGAAAAAAATCTACGGTTTCAGAAAAATATTTCTGTTCTATATACAAAGTTATCATTTGTCTCTCCACATCTTCAGTGTCTGTGTCTCCCATGAGAATATGAATCAAAAGATATCACTTCATACCTGTATGTATGTATAGATAGAGAGATAGATAGATTTATTTTTATATATTTTATATAAATATACTTTTATATATCCTATCTATATAGATGATATAGCTATAGCTGTGGCTATAGATATAGAGATAGATATTAGAATTTTTGAAAGCCAGTGCATGAATATTGGGCATCCTTATCTTTGTGTTTTTAAGTTATCTATGGATTTTCAACTCTGTATTTTTGGCATTCAGATGGATACTTTCACATTGACTGACTCCATCTCCTGGGAACTTGTATCCGCTTTCCAGGGCCTCTTATTTTGTACCAAATTGGCTTCCTCAGTAAGCAACATTATCTGCATTTATAATGGGTGACATATTCCAGAAATCATAAGGTCATTGACTGATTTTTTGACTAGATATTTCTTATATTGACACATGCCTGAAATTGAACTGAAGTTTTGCAATACTCCTTGGAAGCTGGCTTTTGCCGATGTGGGTAGCTCAAGAGAGCAGGGAGAGTAGAATTCAGAGAAGAAGTGATGTTGGTTCTATCCTCAAGTACCTCCCCATAAACCCAACATTTAGTCTAAAGTACTATATAGCAACACTGAAATTTACATTTACACTCTAAACACTTATAATTAATTACAAATAACCTGCTGATCTTTTGACTAGGGATCATGAAAATAAGGCTAGACATTCTACAGAGCTTTTAAACATTTATTAATCTCAGCTTTATCTTTCATAACATTAACTATTCACCATTATATAAAACTGACATTAGACTGTACACATACTCAGAGATTCTTAACAATTTTAACCCCTGGCCCATTATTTTTATCATATCTTAATGTATACATATAATTATTGTGGTGAACAGGATTTTAATTGTCTTTTGAATATATCAACATTTTTAGCTCAGAAACTATTTGTTTTCAAATGCACAGTAAGTTTCTTGGAAAAAGGCTACGACTGCATCCTTGCTTTCCTGATAACCAACTACCAAAAATTTATATGAAATAATAACTCAGTAGCCTGCTAGAATTTGGAACTGAGTGGAGATACAAATGCTGCTAAGAGTAGTACGTGGGCATGAAGCAGAATGCTGTAACAGAATCTAAGTGAGGTAAGACCTGGATAAAACATGAAGGAAAACTTTTCACGAAAGTTTGTATTGTCATAGATTCATTAGGAGTTATAAAGTTGTGGAAACTATAGTCTACAATATTCTGCATGTCAAAAGATGTGCTGTATTTATTTTCTCCCTATCATGGCTCCTGGAAAAAAAAGTTGAAGGTGTTAATAACTTTGACAGGAAATTCAGACCGTGAGAAGCAGCCAGCTTCCATTCCACTTCGCAGCAAGGAATGCATGTAGACGTACCTGCGATCCAGTCAGCGTTTCCACCTCAGGCAGATCCTTTGGATAGCAAACAGAGAAGGGAGCTGGACAGCAAACCCGGGGAGCTATTTTTCTCACTTGCTCAGACGTGACAATGTTTATTTTTAAATGCCAACAGATGCTACGTAAGAGTAATTCTGCAACTTAGGCACACTTCATAGCCCCAAGCATCAGCCATGGAGTCTAGTCTCTCTAATGCACAGGAAACTGTTTGAAGAAGGTCAGATATTTTTAAAAGGCTAATTCTATTCCAAAAATAAAAAGGAAGATAAAAAAAGATGAAGGGAAAGATAATGATTTATGGGACTAAGATATAGTCATTGTAAATTTCCAATTTCAATTTAATTTTACAAGGCCTTGCACACAGTAAGTGTTTAATATATATACATATATATCATATATACATATATACATATCTATATAGTAAATTATATAACAAATCAACATGGAGCAATATTTTCACAATATATTGACTATTTTATAGTCAAAGACTAGTTTTATCAATGACTCAAAAACAATCCTTGATTCTGAGGCTTTCAAGATTTGTAAGATAAGGCAGAATCAATAATTGTATCCCCATTTATTATTTGTGATGCTGGAGAAGGCAAATATTTAAACTAAGTCATAATATTTTACCTCAGATGATAGCCAGAGGATGTCATAGTTAAAAGTATAAAGTAAATGAAATTTGCTTTTTTCATAACACTGTTCTTTCTAAATAATTTCCTACACAGATGCTTGCCCTGAACACTGCACTTTTTAAAGCCTGGGATTCTCATTTTCATAAATTCTAAATCTCTGTAGTTCACTTCACTCCCTGCACTCTCTTTTCTTTAACATATGTTCATCTTCTGCCTCATCTATTCCAAGGGTCCAGAAAGGTCATGGCCTAAACTAATCCCTGGCTTACCACAGAGAGGGCAGCTCCATGATGCACTGGGTATATTTTATCCAATCTTTGATAAATTTTAATTTTTAACCAAGCTATAAGCAAAAAATTCACTGCATTGTTTATTCTAAATTTTCACTTAAGGGTTGGCATTAATGCTTGTTAATAACTGGTGGGGGGCAACAATGAAGGTCAGCATTGGGGAGTCTGAAGTGCTTATTTTAACAATTGTGCAGGAAGATTTCAAAGCCAGTTTCCACTGTTTTACCCTGTTACTTACCAAGGAAGAATATTCTAGAAAAGTCTTCAACTATCAAGCCTTGAGCTACTGTTGAATGTTTGAGGAGCAAGAAGAAGGCACTGAGATTCCGCACCAAAGGTAAGTGTGATCAAAGCCACAAAACCCTCTGTGAGTGATCGAGGCAAAGTTAGTAGGACCACACATTCTTTGATACCTCCTGCACTGAGAGGTAGTGGCTGTCTTCTTCCCTTGTGTCTAGGCTGGCAGGGATGGCTTTGACCGGTACAGAATGACCAGAATAACACTGAGTCTCTTGATGAAGCCTTCAAGAGGACCAACAGGCTTTTGTTTTGGTCTTTTGGAACTTTAAAGTCAAATGTCAAATGTCTGACTACCCTAATGGAGGGGTCCGGATACTACATACAGAGAAAGAGGGCTCAACTGAACCCAGTCTTTCTTCATCACATGCCAAACATGTGAATGAAACTGAAAGAAACCTCTAGTCTAGATAAGCAGTGTGCACTGAATAACACCAAGTTCATTCTGTCATGCCATGTGGAGCAGATGTTTCACCCCATCAAACCCTTTCCAAACGCTTGACCCACAAAAACTATGAGATAATATAACGTGGCTTCCATGTTAAGCCACCTATGTTTGGGGGTAATTTATTATGCAGCAATTAATAACCAGAACAATGACAGAGGACTTCGTGCCTTTTTCAGCAGCCCGGATAACTATTGCTTTCCCCACGTGGGAGAAACCTAAATTGCTTTTTCAAAGCAATTCACACAAATCTGTAGACAGCCAGAGGCCTGTCCTGACATCAGGCTTTGATGACCTTGCTAAATGACAAATTTCTAGTTGTGTCCTTTGAGAAAACTATTACATTAATAAACAGTTATATTATATGTTTGATCCTCCAATTGCCTAATGAACAGGGAGACTGAGAGATAAAGTTAAATAGTGTACATAAACTTTCTTTATGAAATATAAAATGTGTGCCAAAAGTAAGGTACTGGCTGCTGTCAGGCTTTCGTGAATACCTTTCTGAAACATTTCAGACTGGAAAACATTTAATCTGAAACCAGGGGAACTAAATGGTGCAGTTATTTTAAAAAAAAAGATTGCTAAATCAACCAACCAATGAAGAAAACTTTTTAAAATAGATCTAAAAGAAAGGTATCTTTAAAAAAATACTTAATATATATTTCACATACAATAAAAATCACCTTCTTAAGGTGTACGATTCAGCGCTTTTAGTATTTTTAAAAAGTTGCACAGCGATCACCACTAATTCCGGAACATTTTTATCACCCATAAAAGATACCTTGTACCCAGCAAGTATGTTTTAGGGATAAAAAGAAGTTGATGGTGGTAATTAGACAAATAATAATTTAGGACAAATCGATTCAAACATAACAAAACAAATAAAGGGAGCTGCAGGGAGGGAAAGGGACGCATGTGTACAGAAAACAGCTGACGCAACCGCCCGAGACTGCTGCCATTCACAGTCCTGCTGCAAGGATGCGCCCTTGGCTTACGCCTGGGAACTTGACTGGTGAATAGGACAAAAGTGTTTCACTTTGTGTAAACTGTACAAGTAATGTGATTAGTACTGATACTTTACTTCTGGGAGTCTGGTACATGACAGGCCAAAAGTGCCTACGCAACCTCTGAGTCTCTACTGAGCTTCTCTGGTAGAAGACAATTCCCTGGTGTTGTTCACAACTTGTCACTGGAGAATTAAACACATCTTGGGTAACTCCACTGGGAGAGAACTCTTGGAAGCTTGTGACCAGATTCCAATGGACTTTACCCCTAGGTGCCTTTTATCTTTGCTGCTTTTGCTTTGTATCCTTTCACTGGAAGAAATTTTTACCGTGAATATATGCTGTGTCTTATGAATCTTCCTAATGAATCATGAAATTAGGGAGTGGTTTTGGGAACTATCCAACAAATCATGTTAAAGATGATCAGTCTTTAATTACTCTCTGCAGCACTTTATAATTCTTCTCCAAGATCTTTTCATTATCTTCTTAATAATCATGTCACCATTCCAAAAATTAAGAGCTCAAACTTTGCTCCAATTTTCAGGATCTGTCTCTAACTTCATTGTTATGGAAACAGAAAACAAAGGATATGGCACAATTCGAACAGAAATTATGTCTAACAGCATTGGAAAAGAAAAAAATCTAATTCTGATCTGCTGCAGGAAGCTAACTGTATATATGGTTCATGGAAATGGATTGGCGAGATCTTCCAGGTTTGCCTAATCAAGGTTATAAAATTAACTTTGGAAGAACAAATGTTGTAACTTCATATTGATAGATTTTTTAAAAAATCCCTGTGATCACAAGAGGGTTTTTTTTTTTCTTTTTTTGTATTCACATGAAAGTGAGCAAGGTATTAGGTTTTATGAAAAATTTTTAAAAACATTTCACATGGGAATAAAAAATAGTGGACTAAATATCACCAACTTCTTTATGAAAACAAATTTCTTGATTGCAAAAATAAAGAGCAATCAGAAGAGAGCTTAATGAAAAGATACACTAGAAATTGCTTGCGCTGTAAATTGTACTGATAACTGATTTTTCTCTGCTGTGGAAGGCTGCAGAATTGAAGAAAAGTCCTGAGAAAGAGATGTGCCCCTGTTGCACTTTAGTGGAAAGAAGCAGAAACATAGCAAAAGACAGAAAACTCTTACAAAGCAAAGTATAAATATAAGGAATCACTGCAACAGCTTATAGGTGATGACTAATGGAAATACTATAAATAATGAAGTGGTCATTTATAATCTGGCAACAATTTAGGTTATTCTAAGAAGGTAAACATAATACTCAACAGCTAGAAGAAGAAACTCTTATGACCTTAAGTATAGCTTAAGTCCCATAACTAAGGACAAAATAAGTCTGTATGTAATTTCAAATTTTGATTGTGAATTTAATAAATATCGGATATGCCTAAAACATCTATTTCTCTAGGTCTTACTCACAATTGAATATTTGTCAATGATGTTCTTTAATAATTAGTTATCTCATTTCCATGGTTTCTACAGTAAAGTATATTTCAACTTAGAAGTCAATGTGGTAAATCAAGCTCAAGCTTTTAGTGCCACCACTTGGAAATGACACACATCACTTCTACTCATCCCTTATTGTCAAAACCAGTCCCATGCCCTCATGTATATACCAAGGGGCAGGAAAAGTACAATTCAACTATGAGTGTGGCAGTACGGAATCAGAATCTTGAAAAGTCCTAATGATTGTTACAACTCATTTTGAGAGTCACTTGAAGATGTTTTCACTTTAATCCTCTTAAGGGAATGAATAGGTGGTATTTTGCCAGCCAAAAAATACAAAAAGACACAAAGAACTCACTAGGTTGACTCTGAGAATGCTCATGATCTTATTACTGATAGAAATTATGTGTTTATTTAATAAACATTTACTAAACACCACTCTTGTCTAGATATTATGCTAAGTGATACTTGACAAGGCACAATACTCATTCTTAAGTTTCTAACAGAAGCCTATTATTTTTCATATAATCTTCAAATGCATATTTGCCTTCTAATATAAAGCTATTTTTACAATATGTATTATAAGCTAGTGGCAGATAAGGATGCACAGGCAATGGACATAACATTTTTATAAATGTTACTGTTAGGTTATATACCGGTTCTCAAAGAACCAAATGATCACAAAAAAGTATTTAACTTGAAGGCGTGTCTCATTAATTATTGTCCGTGCATCACATATGGGTTTCCCCTCCCCTGTGAACAGAAATGATTAGCCAGCTTATGTTTAATCATGATCCAAGTTGTGTTTGTGAAATATTGACGCCTTGGACCATCCCGAGTCAGGGGCATGTATGTGAATGGCTTGTGCAGAAAAGTGAAGATGTGCCAATAAGATTATATATGTAGTAAGTGTGTAGGAGAAGTTTATTTTTAGACTTACTCCATCCACCCTTGCCCTGTGAAAAAAACTCCAGAAGTGACATCCAGAGCCTTTACTCCTTGCGTAATCTGAGAACGTCTGTACTCTCCAGGTCCAATATCAGCACTAAAACCATCTAAACCCTGAATCATGCTGAATCGATGGGTGTCTTCTGTCGATCTCAGATTCTGACTCAGACTCTCCTCTTTAGAGTACTCCTGAATTAATTTTTATGGCCACCCTATACCATCTAGGCCAGGGGTATCCAACATTTTGGTGTCTCTGGGCCACACTGGAAGAAGAAGAGTTGCTCTGGGCCACGCATTACATACGTTGAGACACGTAATCATAAAAAAATCTCATAGTATTTTAAGTAAATTTACAATTTTGTGTTAGGCTGCATTCATAGCCATTCTGAGCCACACGCAGCTCACGGGCCACAGGTGGGACACCCCTGACAGGCACTGAGGAGGCATCCCAGAAAACCTTTCCCCACCATTTCTGCATTATAGGACACCAATCCTAATAAAACACCTTCACAAGAAATATCTCATGGTGCTACAGGTAAGGGGGAAGGATACAATAATTTATCTGTTTTTAAAACTTCATTTTGGGTCATAGTTTTATGCACTGCTTAATTTGATCAACCTTATATAGGTTGGGGGGGAAGGACTGGACATCACAAGTACTAAGAACTTTAAGTCTTCTCCATCTTCCTTGGACGTAATCATAAAAACAGTGCTGTGGGAGCATAAATAAGATCTAATCCTGTGATTCTCAGTGGCAAAGGGAATGATACAATGGTTATACCTAAATTTACCTTAAATTCATGGAGACTTAAGCACTAGAGAAATGTAGCAGTAGAAGTAATTCTCACCACTTCTGATGTTTTCATTCACCTAGTGGATATTCAATTATTGTATCCCACATGGCTTATCTCTGTTCCTTACAAACTCTTTCCCTAGAAACTGTGGGAATAAACTAAACTACTTGCCGAGGTGATAAAGGCACCGGAGACATTAAAGCATGTACTTAACAGCAAGAGAAGACTTGTCCGAATGCAGAATGAGAGTGTAGGCAGAGAGCTGGGGAACATTGCGGTGGTCTCATTCTGTTTGCATGCTATAGAGTTCTTTCCTTTGGGGAATATTTTCTTCATTTCTTGCGGTCCTAGTGGGGTTGTCAGTCACAGTATTTATTTCCCAGAATGTTCATCTAACACAGCCCCCAAAATTCTAGTCCCCAGACTGCTGCTAATTGTTATAGGTCCGTTGGGAAGTAACCCAAATATCTTCAAACACACGATTTTCTGAGGTCGGTAATCTGCTTGCCAGGAGTAAGACACTCTTATCCCTCTAGGGCAACTTACTTGAATGATAGGAAGCTGCCACTGCCATGTGTCATTGTCTGTACCATTTGGACAGAGACTGTATACAAAATGAATCCAAGTGGAGACAGCAAAGACTTTGGTCGCACTGAGACCCTTGTTGCAATCCTTGAGGCTCTTTTATCCATTCTGAGCTCCACCACATTCTCCCCAGCTTCATGAATCAGATCAGTTCCGTTTTGTATAAATGTGTTGAATTAGGTTTCTGCCAATGATAAAAATTTCATATTTAAGAAATAAGCAGATGTAGAAGTGTCTATAAAAGATATTGCTATACACTGTTAAAACTTTAGATTTTAATGAGGTCTGACTATATATCAAAGGTGGAATTTCCAGGCTGTTCCTTATACAGACTATAAAACCACTACCAGGACACAAAGAAAAGAATATAATAGAAAGCATGTGACTTCACAGACAAAGCCAGGGAAGGAGAGGAAGATTAGAGTGAGTATTCTTGTATGGGATAGAAAAAAAATCATGAAAAAAGATAGCAACAATTTTGTATTTTGATATAAGTAACCAAAAGTAGCACTAGAGAGTGTTTGAATTAAAAATTTTCATACTTTAGGCTATTGTTTTTCCTCCCTACAAGATATACTACCAAATAATTATATTCCTAAAATGAAAGTTCCTCCTGAAACACCAGGGCTAATATTTATTTTGGCAAGAAGTTTGATTTTTTATTTTTTTGCCTCTGTTCAAGCCAGCTGATTTGCCTTCATGCCAGAAATTCTAGCCTTAGGGATAGATATACATAATGAGCATCTCTCTACTAAAATGAAACTGAGGTTTCACATTTTAAAATGAATGTGTCTAATACATAGATGTAAGCTCAGTTAGTGCTGAGATTTCCCAAGAGGTCTCAACAATACAGATAATTTGAATATTAAAGTATTTTAACTTTGAATATATTAACAATTGCAGGGTAAATCTGTTCTTCATAAGGACTGGACTTCAAAATTTCTGAGTTTCAATTATTTTCACCTGAAACAACAGAACAACAAAAATTTTTTTTGACCACCTAGAGCACATCTTCCCAAAACCTTTTGAAACATCCTTCCATACTGCAATACTTCACATACTGTGCACCTACTTTGCCAAGGGAGAAAAAGGGGGGGGGGGGAACAACTATGTTTCCCAGATTCCCTTTTAGCAGTCATGTAATTTAAGTTTTTCCAAACTCACCTGACTTCCTTAAGTGTGCGTACGGGAGAATCACTTGGCAAGCAGGGTGGCAAAGGTATCTGCTTCTTCCAGAGAGGTCCCTAGTGCGCACACCGTGATCAGTCCCAAGCAGCGGCTGCTGGCAGCCCCGCAGTGTGGTGGGCAGATCTGCTGACCACTCTCTCCTGGGTGTAACATCCATGCCCCGCTTCCCCAGCCGTAGGGGACTCCATGAGATATTATGACATACACCACCATATACTTAAATTTACAAGCATGAATTCCATCATTGCAATTAAGGACTGACAACTGTAAGTGTAAAATTGTTTTAAAGAAAGAAAAGATACATATGAAAATGCTCGGTACACCTTTATGTACCCTATAAATAAAAAGTGGTATTATTTTTGTTGTGATTACTAGATATCCTTAAATAATTACTGTTATTTTGTTTCTTGTGCTTCTTCAAAGTGAATAAAGCAAAATAGCATATATTTTATGAAAATCCAATTATGTTAGGTTCTTAGCCATTTTTTGGCTCTACTATTTTTATAATGGATAATTTATTATAAAATGGATATTACTGGGCACAGCAGTAGGACACATTCATCCCAAAGATTTTAAGTATCATGTCTGAAACCGTTCGATAAAATGAGTAGCCAAGAATGCCATGAGCTAATAATGCTTTCAGATAACTATGCAAATAAGAAGGGCAAGAGTGATTCTACAAGCTCATGAATCTTAAATTCAGCACCACTCCATGCTCGTTCCCATGGGGATGCCTAAATAGCATTAGACAATGGAAATATCTATGGAGTGAACTAATACAGAAATACTGCCATGCATGTAAACAAGAACAGTCAACTCCCAGAGCAACCAACTAGGGACAAAAATCACCATTGCTTATAAAAAAGAAAAAGACACACTCAAACCAGAAGAGCCACAGCAGTGGTGGTGGCAGTATGACCACAAGTACCTCAACAAGTAACAAAATACGGTGATAATATATGGGATTTTATTCTCAATAGAATATCCTAGACGTGTTTAGAAAAAGTTCTATTGATAAGGGACTATGAGAATTTTCAAAAGAAAACAAGGTATTCTTTGTTCACATGTGAAATAACATGAACTTACCCTCCAAATTTCAAACTCATTCAGCAAAAGATTCTTGCATCTAATTTCCTGCCCTGCCCACCCTCTCTCACATCATAAGGCAAACACCTTCTCTATTGCAAAACTGTTCTCTGCTTTTTGTTGCCTATTTCTAACTGGTTTCTGCTTTCAGAGAGTGAGCTGCGCGTTTTTCTTCTGCAAGGAGAAAGCTCATGGGCATTGCATTGGATCTCTGAAGTTAAAGTGCCATCTTGTGCCAAAGGAAAGCATCTCAATATGGAATTTTAAAAAATCATTAGCAAGATACATGATCATTTTCATATAATGGAAATATATCAGATGCATGTGAAACTCAATATTAAATTGCCTAAACATGAACTGACTGATAGAAATACGTTTGTTTGGTTTTGTTAGCAATGTCACGTTAAGCTGTATCTGGGTAGTTTAGATCATGCCATCCACACGCATGCTGCTGCTATCTGCCTGTTGCTATAGCATAAAATGGATGCTATAGATCTCATTCCCTCACACAACAGTAAAGATTGTTTAAGACTTAAGCAATAGTTCTCGAATTCTTTCAGGACCAGGGGCAAACCTCAGTCTTTCTAATAAACTTGCACTGCCTGTACCAATCATGCCACTTGGAACGGGATCCATTCTATTTCAAGCATACAAATGGCAGCAGTGCCCCAAATATTGCACCCAGGAGGGAAGGCCAATGCCAGCACACCCTCTGCTGCCCGCATGCACAGGGATTCCATACAGCAAACAAAACGATTGGCTACACTCAGCCTGACAGCTTCCAAAAGCTGTCTCACGGGACTGGCAGGGGGTTTTACGGTGCTCATCACGCTGCCAAGGCCATGACGCTAACAGTGAGCACCTAGGATTATCAGTAACTTAGTATTGCAATTTCTTAAAAATCTATAGGTGGAAAAGAATTTAAAAGAATAATCTAGACCATAGCTTGAAAGTGTATTAAATAACATAAATCATGAAATCATAATGCAAAACCCAGTCAACCCTCTGGAATGAGAAAACGACTCTCATACAACCTTAACCACGCTGAAAGAAAAACAGTTACTAAAGTCGACACACTAGTCTAAAGTGTCTTGAATGTGAATTCAAACAGAATTCCAGGACAGCCTGATTTGGGGGCCAGTGGAATCTGACAGTTTCTAAAGTCATTAAGAGCAGATTCATGTCCAAAATATGGCTAAAATAATTCAAGGATTCAGTTAAATAATTATTTTTCCTCTTAAAAAAACATCACACAGAGAATGACTATGTATAAGATTCTTCTACTCAAAAATATACTGTCTCGGTCTTTATTTTCCTGTCCAAGTTTTATTACATTTAAACTCTTTGACATAGCATTTCTTTGGTTTATAACATTGTCCTTGGAGGGGCCAGAAAAAGGAGCCACCATGTAGAGAAACAAATATATTCTTGAGATTATTTTTCTCATTTTTGGTAGGTCCATGAAGAAATAAACAATATTTGCTGAGTTTATAAGGGGCCTGACCTTACATCTCATTCTGTACTTTGCACTGGAAGTTCTTAGAGGACATGGGAAGGCTCGGTGGGTTATTACTAGTATTAATCTCTTCTAAAGTATAGGAATGATATGGTATTCAATTTTATCCTTTTATTTAAAGATTTTTTAGATAACTCTAATTTCCATAATTAATTCTTCTTATTATAAAGTACTTACTTTAGGTCTACCATTTGGTTGGTTGTTTGTTTTTTTTAAGTGATTTAATTGAATCTTCACTAAAATTGAGATCATGGTAAAGCAAATTTTCTAAAATTAAGAATCTAATTTGGGTTGGATGTGGCATGTAGCTTTATTTTTGATTTTACATCTGCTAAAACCATATTTTCAACCCAACTTTGAACAGCTATGGAACACACAAAAAATTGTTCTTAATGATGAAGAAAATATTACTTCAGGCAAAAGCATTGCAACCTTTCGATAAATACAATATGATTACATGGCACATGTTTAAGTTAACTTGCAGAATGTAAATACTCATAGTGGTTCTTGTTCAGTTTTTCCCAGAACTCTGTGAGTGGAATGCAATATTAGGTCTCCTGCTATCTCAGACTCCAAACTTATGGTATCGGCTGTCTCAGAGTCTCAGTATTACTTTGTCCCATCACAACCTGGCTTCCCAGTCCATTTGGATGTTTTGTCTCACGTGGCCTAATGTCTGTGGCAGAGACTGTGGCTAAAGTAGCAAAATAAGTAACACAAAAGACTCCCGCAGCAGCACTGAAAACACTCTCATCTTAAAGAAGACATGCCGCTTACCTTTCTCTCATTTCCTCTCCATGTTTCCACTCCCCTCTGTTTCTTCCTCTCCTTTTGCGGAGTGATGTTGTGAGAGATGAATAACATTGTTTCACAACTACAGGATCGATGGTCTACCAGTCTTTAAAACAATCCATTTATGATTTGTGTGCAGACATACAGGCACTGCTGTGTGGTCTCCCAGTAGACATTCAACATGCTACAGACTACATGTAGTGAAGTGAATGAGTCGAGTCTGAGCGACATATCCATTTCAAGTCTCTGTTTGACCTGTGCTCATTGAAATCCACGACAAAGTCCAGTGGCAGCTTGATATTTTGATGAACAAAAAGCATGCCTTTTTGTTACTATCGACCACTCTTCTTTCATCTTTTCCCTGACTATTCTTTGGGTTCATCAGTTGTACCAAAGGCAGAACACTTTGGGGTGCATTCAAATCTATATAGATCCACTAATGACAAAAATTAAAGAGTTTTTTTGATAACCAGATTCTCCTATTTTAAAATATTAAATAATTTAAATTTTAATTTAAAAATTAAATATTTCTATTTAAAAAGTGAGAATAAATCTCCATCTCACTCTCATTCTCTCTTTCCCTCTCTATACTAACACACACACCATTCAAATATATTTCTGATGCAATTTGTACAAGGGCATATGATTCAGTTTAATTCATTTTTATTCAAAAGTACTGACAATGTAACCTATTGAATGTTTGACTATGCCCAGAGTCATAAAGAAGCAGAAAATGAAAGCCATTTCCAACATGCCTATTCTTACATATTATTTTTAATTGGTTTTGAATCCCTCTTCTCCCTGACCCCAACTCCTGCAAGAGAAACAATGCCTGACTTTCTGAAGCTTCCAATACAAAAAGGTAAAAACACATAACCATACACTTGAAAAATGAGAGAAAGGATATACATGTTGCTTGTCTTGCCTCTGGATACAATTCTATCAAGGCAGCCTCTCCTGACAATATCACCCACATCTGCCCTCCTCTTCTCATTCATTTTGGCAAAATTAAAACCCAAAGCTGCAAAGTGAATTTAAAGAAGAAAAACCAAAAGGCCTAGATTAAGAAGACTTGTATATTATGCAGAAGGGTGACACGTACTTTGAGTTTCCCTCAATGGTGGTAAAGTCCTCTCTGACCTGGCAGAATGGGACGGTGCCACATTATTGGAGTGCAAGCAAAAAAAGCATCCTCCATGCATTCTTCCACGTGCACTCTTTGTCATGGCTGGGCACTGGGCTAGATACTGAAGACAGAACGGTGAGGAAGCAATACCTTTGCTTCTACATAGATCACAGCACGGGCCGGAGACCCCAGGAGCAGCTGTCTCCATGGAGCCACAGGCCAGGGAATGGGGACATGAAAATGGAGCCCTCTAGGAGTCCCATGAGCTGAAAGATAGGAATAAGTGAGAGTGACCCCATTGGAAAGGGGACTGGTCTCAGGCCAATAAAGGCAGAGACCACTTCATGCACTAAGGCTCAAAGGTCAGAAATAGTGGGGTACGTATAGGTAACAAGAAGGAATTTGGGGTTGGTGCAGACTTACTAGTATTAGCCTTTTCAAGAACACACATTTTGGTTTATTTTCTTTTTTTTCACTATGTGTCCTCATTGAAAAATATATTATTCTGTATATAGTAGAAACCTAATAACGATTTTTAGTTTACTTTACATCAGGCAACTTAGTGCTATCAGAATGATGTCACTGTCTTTATTTTTTTCTGCAGCCTCAGGAGCAGATGTCCCTCTTCACTACTTAGTCCACAAAGCCATATTGTACAATGTCTGATGAAGAATAAAGGGTCCATGAGGTTCATAGAACTGTTATACCTGATTTACACCAAGTTAAATCCTAAAAATGAATTTCCTTCACAATGATCCCTTCCATTAAACCACTGCAAGTAACTGTGAAGAACTTCTGCCTCACACTTATAAACATCTAAGCTTGGTAGATTTCTATAAAAAATTTTACAACCATTTCTACTGAAGATGAGCTGATGCATTTCAGCAGGTGAGAACAGTTGCTCTCAGCCCAAAGAACTTCTTAGGTTATGGAAGTTTGAAGAACAGTTTGAAAGTTATGTCCAATAACTATTAGAGTATGTACACCTTGCATTTTTTCTTTAAAAATTATAAATCATGTTTTTAAATTTTTAATTAGGTGTCAGAATTGACAAAAATGATCAACAGATGATTGAGTTTTTCTGTGACCATCTGCCAAATGGTCTCTGTGAAGTCCAACTCTACTGCCTATAATTTTTGAACAAAAACAATTTTTTTCTTACAAAATAGATCTCATAATGGGAGTTCTGTTTTACTGCTGTTATTTGAACTGAAATACAATCACTAACTTCTCCCCTCTTACTATAAATTTAGTTTTCCTCCAAAATTCCATATGAAAGTCAATTTTACTTCATATATTTTCTATGACAGCCTCATCATTGTTTCTACTTTTTGATCTGGTGGAGATATATATATATATATATATATATATATATATATATGGATATATATGTGGAGATATATATGGATATATATATGTGGAGATATATATATATATTAGATAGCCTCTTCTTGGCCTCTTTCTTAGTAGAAAATATGAAGATATTATGAAGATATTTTCTGCTAAGACAGGATCACTTTTTATTAAGTTCACTCAATGGTGGACTTAAAAATGTGTCTAGTGTCATTAGAATCACAAAAAATTAATTTATTATTTGCCAAAAAAATAAGATAAACTCTCCCAGCAAATAAAAGTTGCTATATTTTCAACCATTTTCTCCATGCTTGATGACAAATGTCCCCCAGATTTGTTTTTAAAATTATTTTAACTTCCCAACATTACCATCAATTCCATGACATGCTACCTACTGCACAGCAAGTGAATGAAATGATCAAAGTTACTGAAAAAAAGTAGAATAAAAGTTCAAGTCTACTTTAGATATGTATACTGGCAAGTAATTAAAATGTCTTGGAATAATCAGAGTTTACATGCTATGTTTATTTTATATCAAGTATTAATACATAATTGGCCTACCCCTTGCGAAGATCAATAAGTAACAGCAGTCATCAAAAATACATCTAAAAGAGGTATCTCCTAAAGAAAAAACATATTAATAGCTTGTAATAACAATGCTCAATTAGGTAATCTATTATGTTATGGTTTTCCAAAAAGTTAACTGAACTTCTTGGTGAAAATGTTAGTGTGATAGCTGATGACTGGCCCAAATTTTGGTGCTTCTGAAGCTTTCTGCCATTTAGTAGTCTTCAAATTTTCACAGTCTTATTCTTGGACTTGTTAGATGTACACTTTGTAAGGTGTTACTGGAGGTATACCTCATCATCTCCAAAGCCCCCCATAAAAGTGTCCTGCCAATAAGTGATGAGAAGGGTTATATATGGGTCTGTCTTTCTACAATGGCAGGGAGCAGATGAGCGATAGGGGTCAGTGGCAGGTACCTGGAATGATGGGCTAGAGTCACCTGTGGCTCAATTTAATGATACTGTAAGCATCTGCATCACATGAAGACATCTACCCACCCCCCAATTGTCATTTATGCTCAAAGAGAGAGTTGTGAAAAATCTAGAAGTAATCTCTAAATAGAAGCTAAGAAAAGAGAAAGAGTAAAAAAAAGTCACCCTAGAAAAGAGTGCCTGTAGGAATTTAGGCAAATGACTATTTTTCAGAAAAGCAGCTTTAGGAACTAGTCTTAAAAAATAAAAATAAATAAAATAAAATGTAAAACAAACTTGTTATTATTGAGCTAGAACATGCTGAGAAATTAGAACAAAGTGAAAAACAATATTCAGATGAAATGAAGATGAACTAGCTACCTTCAAAAAGCACAGTTGACGTGAATTTTACATTTAAAATAAAAGAAAAGCAACAGTCTTTAGGTGAGTGAATGAGAAATGCTAGTATACATTAGAATTAAAAAGTATTTTTAAAGGCAAGCTCTTGGGTCCCTTTCCCCATAATTCTGATTTCTGCTTCATTGATTTGGAACTCTGTGAGAAGAAATTTTGTTTTTCTTCAATTACAATTATTTTGGTTGGAAGTTATTTTGGAGTAAAGTAATATAGTAATGGTTTCATTTTGAAGAATGGCATTAAAAATGCACTTTGAGAATAAGTAGGCAACTTTATTTTTTTGTTTGCAACTTTAGATTTAGAAATATTTTCTCAGAAAATACATAAAAGCATTTTTTGACAAGTACTATTTAAATGAAGGAGGTACAACATAGAGCAACATTCAGGAATCTCATGCCTTACATGAATTTAAGAAACATTTGTTGTCATCATGGTAATTAATTATCACCTTGCAGAAAGTTCCTTAACAACAACAACTAACACATTGAAAGGAGACATAGTCATACATGTAGACATTCACACATGTGCACATGCATGCACTTGCACACATGTATCACATGTACACATACACACAAAGAAAAGCATACCAAACTACAGAAACATATTCTTACCTAAACCTAGATAAAATTCAGAGTCGTTTCTGGTCAAAAAGGCATAAATACTTAATTTGATGCACTTCAGGCATTATTTTCTGCTGTGGAAAATAATAAGAATTAAGGAAAGCTCTTCTTAGGATGCTTACCTGTCTAAAGAAGATATTTCACCCACTTTGAAGTGTAACATTAAAACAAATAACAAAACCATAGCTAACAGGAATAGTTCTATGAAAAGACTCTTATTTCAAAAAAGACCACATTGCAAAGGTTGTTTTGCTTTCATTTCATTCATTTACATTTTTTTCTTATGGAAATTATGGTTGACCTTTCATCCATAAGAAACTGACCAAAAAATTAGAAAATAAAAAGATCTCTGTGATAGGTGTAAGTGGAGAACCCCAAGGTGTTCCTCTCACTCCTCCGTTACTCATCCATGGAAAAATATTTGTCATATGTGAAAAAATTTATATTTTTTATTCAATTCTTTTATCTGAAATAGATTCATTAAATGTAAAGCAGCTATACAAACAGAACAGAGAAAATATGAAGAATTAAACACAACAGCTTCAAATATCTGTGTGTGTTGACATTAAAACTTGCTGATTATGTGATGGCTTGGTTTTAAGGAAAGTAGCTACAGAACAATGAGGAGAAACTCAACTACATATTTTTAAGTAATTCTTTTCCAATTTATAGTTGAAATCATAATGCATGCTATATTAAGGTTGATGTTACTATTTACTGAATAAATAAAAGATAAACCAATTAAAAAGAACCAATACTAGAATCTCTAAAAACACTGTAAATTCATCACTCTTGAACATATCATTACTTAGCTTTAAATTGCTATGTAAGATTAATTCTCAAAGCTTTTCTGATGTGGCTTACTCTTCTAAAATTTGTCTTCATAATCAAATAGTTAATATTCTAACCCTGCAAAAAATTTCCATGAGAGTATTTGCTCTTTAAAAATATGAATTTTTTAATTTAATCTTTACAGTGTCTTTTATTACTATTTAGTCCCCTTGTACCCCTCTCCCCTCAGCAATCACCAAACTGTTGTCCATGTCCATGAGTCCTTAACTATGGATTTTCAAAAAGGATACTCAGTCACTGATCCAAACCATCTTTTAAGTTTCTTGACTATATTTGAAAACCCAACATGATGTGTAACACCACTGATCAGTATTTATGGTAAAAAATTCTAAACTTTAATTTTAAGTAGTTCCTTGAATTTATTATCAAATAATATTAGCTACATCATTCATTTCATGAGAATAATTATCTCAGATGTGCCTTTTCCCATTTTCTTTCTAATTTTGCCAAATGATACCATACAGTATCTCTCTCTGAAGTGGAGTGACAGACTGACAGGTGTTGTCTGTCAGCAAGAAGTCCGATAACTGAGAGATGCGTCTGCCTTCTCATAGGTTCAATGAGGCATAAAGGAGAGAAAAATCAACAGTGCATGCAGCCTGGGGAAGCCTTTGGCAACCCCCCTTCAAAACATGGGTGAAATCTCTGAAAATTCTAATTGAGGCACAGATACTTACAAGTCCGCCCTGCTGTCATCTTCAGCCAAGGTGCCTGATGGCATGTTATTATCTAGAAAACAGTGATACATATCATAATGAGGCCCAAATCCATTGGATTTATCATATTTCCAAAAGAAGCTGTGGTCGAGTGTTGTTAGAAAATGACATAAAAATTGTCTTAAAGGTATGTTATCTCTTATTTCCTCTGCATCTTTGAAACTGTGCTGTGAGCATCTTCTCAGCAGCACAAATCTAAAGCCTGCTGTGAGTCTTTACACCCTCAGCAAGACTTCCTCCCCTGTTCCTCCAACCTTCATTCAGTTCCCCTAAGAAAACACTATGTGCTGTGTGTTCATTTTCTGCAGCCCTTGGATCCTGAGTGTAGCTGAACAGAAACTGACCAATTCTGTATTAAGCAACCTTCTCAATTAGTCACACTGTCACCTGCGATAATACAAATTGTTCTTTGTGATTCTAATCATCAGCTGTCATCCCTATAATGCCAGGTGCTTGGCAAAGCACTCTGTGGAATTTTTCATCCATCTGTCCAGTCTTAGAAATGACCTTCCATTACTTTCCTTTGTACACATGTTACCTTTAAATAGGGCATTTGCATAACAAAAGAATGCATCTGACTACACTAGGAAGTGGAATGGTGGGAGAGGTGTCTGTACTATGGATACCTTCTTTGTAATCCATATAATAGTGAAGGCTATTAACTTTCAGCCTCAGACCACCAACACTTCAGTGTGTTTATTTCAGGGCAACAAAAGTTAATTGCTAACAAAAAAATACAGCTCTCTCCTTAATCATCTACAAATTTATTAGCAGCTGAAAAAATCTATTCTACAAATAGATATTTGTGTTGCAAATGCTTAAAGGAGTAACTAATGAGGCCATTTATTGTCCAAATTTGACTAATTATTATGCTCAGAAACTGCCTAGGAGCCAGTATGTGCTTTGAAATTAAGCATTTTCAGTAAGTGCATCAAAGGAGTTGGAACCGAACAAACAGCAAGAACTTCAGAAATCTGCCTATTCATATTGATTCCAATTTGCATGGTATTATAAGGAAAACTAACTACAGGCACTTTAATATAAATGATCCATAGGCAAATGTAAAGAAATAATGAATAGCCTCCCAAGGAGAAGTATTCGAACTAAACTGACCATAAAATTAATCCTACAAGCTGGAATATTTTTTAAGAATAAAAGAGGGTCACTCCAAAATACTTCCTCTTGAACCACAACATAAAGTGGACTTTCCCAGGCAAACAAAGATGTACACCCTCCGCGTTTCTACTTCTATTTCTCCATAGGCCTTCGATAAACACTTAGCTGACTACCTATTATGTAAAGAATACATTTCTTCAAACAACTCCACAATACAGCCCCGATCCACCATTCCATTTTTTATTACATCACTCTACAATGAAACCTTTGTCTAAATATATTGACCTCCTTGTATTGGCTGACCAGGCTTTCCTGAAATACTCCTACTGGTGCTATAGGCTCTGCTTAGAATGCTGTCTCGCAATTTAATGTATTACAAATAAATCACTCTTATAATATAAGGTTGAGTTAATGCCATCTTTTGTGGCAAATAGCAGAGCCTTTAGGGCCCTTTACATTATGGAACAAAACACAACCTTCCATAAGCAAGGCATCTCTGAGGAATAGCTTTGCTGTACATCTCTTTGCATGTTTGTTTCTAAATAGATGTATCAAACTCCTTTCATTACTGACAATTCAACTATTTCAATTTTGTTGGTCTGCATCTTATAAGGAATACTTTTGATGGACTTGGTTAATAATCACCTTTCCTAGGAATCCCTGCTTCCATACCACACTACTCACGAAAGGGTAGCCCTTGATGCTGGAATACACCATTGTTCAGTGAAAAGAAAAATCAACATGGCTATCAGTGAAACTTCTTAATTTGCAAACAATGTGGCATAAAAAACAGGGTGAAGAATATGGAGCACTTCTTCAAACCTCCCTTCTGAGGAAGCCTTTTTTAGAATCGTTGCAGGTAAATTTGAGTTCTTTCTATTGAACACTCTCATAAAATTTTGTGATATATAAGGCCTGTCCTGAAAGTATCCATCCAGGTAATATGAAAAATAGAAACATTTATTGAAGAAGAAACAAAATATGAGAAACATTATACATAGGACAATGATGCCTCAATTGCTTTCAAAGTAGGCACCTTGGGACCTCACACAGTTCTCCCAATTGCCATCAGTTGCCCCATTGTATTTTCCTGAATCTCATCAACTGTCTGAAATATCTTCCCTTTCACAGGTGATTTTAGTTTTGGGAAAAGCCAGAAGTCCTAGGACTCCAAATCTGGGCTGTAGAGGGGCTGAGTCACCTGGGTGATTTAATGTTGCCAAAAACTCTGCATGAGATGTGAAGCATGAGCTGGCGTGTTGCTGTGATGAAGTTGCCAATCACCAGTTGTCCATGGTTGTGGCCTTCTGAATCATCCTAATAATTTCCACAGGGGAATGCTCAAGCTTAAAGCAAAAATTGATGGAGATTTGTTGCTCCACTTAATCAATCATTTTGAATGTGATAGTCACACAGTACATATGCTCACTCAAGGGCATCTACCACCCCCACTGACTAGTATAGTGAAGTTGTTATTGTTCACAAATGCTCATTCCAGTCCACCCTCCTTGGCTGCCAGGTTACATCAATGATGCACAAACTGTTCTCCTTATATTAACAATGACTGAACCTTTTCTGGACAGTCCTTGTATGTCTATTGAATCAGGGTATTCACGTTTGAGCTTGTCTCCTCATCTAGATCTGCAATTTTTTTCCAGCTTTATAAAGATATAATTGACATAACACATTGTGTAAGTTTAAAATGTACAATGTGTTGATGTGACACATTCATACAGTTTACCCTTAACAAGTTGTGGGTTAGGAGCACTGATCCAGCACAGTCAAGAATTTGCGTATAATTTCAACTCCCCCAAAACTTCAGTTGATCCTTGGTACCCACAGTGGATTGGTTCCAGGACCCCCACAGATACCAAAACTCCATGGATGCTCAGGTCTCTCATCCCAAATGGTGTAGAACAATGCATACAAGCCACCCTCCGTACCTTAGGATTTCCAACTATGGATTGAAAATACTGCTTTTGATCTGTTGCTGCTTGAATCGACAATGCAAAACCTGGGGATTCAGGGGTGTGGCTGTATATTTCTTGAAAAAATCTGTATATAAGTGGACCTATACATTTCAAAACTGTGTTGTACAAGAGTCAACTGTATATTGCCAAACAATTATAACCATAGCATTAGCTAATGCCTCCATCATATCACATAATTATCATTTCCTTTTGTAATGAAAACATTTGAGATCTATTTTCTCAGCAACTTCCAATTATGTAGTACAGTATTATTAACTGTAATCACCATGCTGTACATTAGATCCCCAAAGCTTATTCATTTTATATCCAGAAGTTCATTCCCTTTGACCAACATGGCCTCATTTCCTTTACCTCTAGCCCCTGGTAACTAGCATTCACTGTTTCTATGAGTTTGGCTTTTTAGATTCCCTCTATAAGAAACATCATAGAGTATTTGTGATTGTCTGACTCATGTCACTTAGCATAATGCCCATCCATGTTGTCATAAATAGCTGAATTTCCTTCTTTCTCTGGGTAGATAGACAGTTACCTAGATACATAGATATTGTATCTTCTTTATCCAATCATTCATAGATAGACACTTAGGTGTTTCCCTATCTTGGTTATTGTTAATAATGCTGGAATAAACACAAAAGTGCAGATACTGCTTTGACATTCTATTTTCATTTCCTTTGGATATACACCCAGAAGGAGAATTGCTAGATGAATCATGAGCACCAAAACTTGCTATTCCGTATAGTTCAGTAACTTGGTGTTTAGTATATATGCAATAAATGTTTATTATATTAAACTGACAAGTTAATAAGATATAATAGTTAATTGCAATGCTGAAAATGACAATATAAACAAAAGAAGTCAACAGTCCCTTCATTCCAAGATACTGAGAAACAAATCAACATTCATGCTCATCTTTCATTTCCTCCTCACCTCTGGCACTCTGAAGACAGACAGAGAAACAGAAAGAATGGGCGTGCATTAAGTAAACCTGTTCACAGGATATTAATAAAGGTACCAGACATGGAAATTATGGTGGCATAAATAATATATCTTTAAAGAAACATGTGTTAAATTAATTTTAAGTTTTATCCTAGTTTTGGATGAAAATCACTTACATTGTATGCAGTCAACACAATAGCAGGATTGGTAAACTCCACAATAACCTAAAAAGAAAAAATCAGAAAATGCAGTTTAGTAATGAGCATAAATAAACAAAAAGTCAGTCTTTTATCAATCTTATTACCACTTTAAACATCAGTTAGTAAGGATTGGTTTACACAATGTTATGAAGATAGATATTTAATCTTCTGAAAAGAATCTTTGCAAAAACAAACTATTGTCACCATATAACTGAAAATTCAAGAAATGCCAAGGACTGAAAAGTCATTACATGAATGCACAAGGGAAATAAATTGAGGTCAGGGTTACCCTGACTCTGTGAGTTATCATAGGATTAACACAGAATTCAATTGGCAGTGTATCAGAAACCATATTTTGCCTTTAGAAATATATAATTACTCTTGCAGCTTTCTGGCATTGCTAACTACGTTCTTTCCTAGTAAAATGTAGCCAAATATTTTTCCACCAAAATTTTAGTAGAGTCTAAACTCTTTAGCTATTCCTGTTTTCATTAAGATTTGATTATTTCAGAGACTACTTTGCACGGTTAATGTGATTGGATCCCTTTCCTTTTATCCTTCAGTTCCTAAGAAATGCTCTTAGAGGGTTATTGAACTTGTATGCTGCCAAGTGGAAATCTCACTGGTTACTTGAGAACACCATTTGTTTGTGCATCTCGCTATTACAAAACCATAGTTTGGAACCAGAGACACAAGGGAAAAAATTACTATATACAATGGTTAAAAGGGTTAGAGGTAAGGAGAAAAAAGTCACCCACAGAACAAAGGAAAACTCCATCGTGTAATGTTTTAGTATCAATAAAATAGAGAGGACTTAATATTCAGGATAATTTTTTTTATTTTTACTAAAAGCAGCTAAATATAAAATGTATAAATGATGTGTTAAAGTGTTGTAAGACTTTTTTCTTGTAGGTTAAAGAATAAATTAATATTCTCAGCTAGAAAAATTTTGTTGTGTGAAATCTGAAACATGGTAAGAAGTATGGAATGGACGTTCTCTTTGAACTTCTGTCTTGCTCTAAGCTGAGAAAAGAAATGAACACATCACCCAGCCACGGAGGGGGGGGATGTGAAAGGAGTGGATATAGTAGCAAAAGAAATGCATATAAATGCTTTTTCATCCAGTGCATTACAGATTTTGTTTAGCAGTTCATCTGTACAAAAATAAAATGTGACCTTTATACAATAAAATAGCCAAGGTCAGTGACTGCAGGTGAGAGTCCCCTCAGGCCTACTCAATCCTTTACAACATGTTTTTCCCTTCTTCCCAAAAGAATAAGACCTTTACAGAGGGTTGCACATTTCAGTTGAATCTCTCAAAACTTTCTAGCTTTTGTTACATGTATTTCTTTCAAAATTGTTATTAAAGAACATTTGAAACTACTTCCAGATCTTTTGATAAACTAAGGACACCTCATGATAAACAACAAATTTGTTTGTCATAAATTTTGTGGTTCAAGTACTTATGTTGCAACTAAGTGGTTTTTTGCTGCTGTCAATGTAAGAAACATTCATACCTGTAGAGAATTGTTGTGAGTTTATTTGAGTCACTGAGGACAGTTGCCAGAAAGCAAAATCTCAACAGGTAGAAAAATGCTCCAGAGAATGGCAGTTTAGCAACTCATTTTATACATGTCAATCAGAAGAGGAAGCATAAGGGGGTTATGAAAAATCCATTGGTGATAGGTTAGTGAGGTGAGAGAAAGCAAAGCAGGGAAACCTCTAGGATTGGATAAAAGTAAAATGATAGACACTTTTACACAGGTGGGTACTGGATAGTTAATAGTCAACAATTAACTTGATAACAATAATAATTA
Source organism: Anoura caudifer (assembly GCA_004027475.1). Lineage (NCBI taxonomy): Eukaryota > Metazoa > Chordata > Mammalia > Chiroptera > Phyllostomidae > Anoura > Anoura caudifer. The sequence continues at coordinate 42,336 of PVKU01007372.1, forward strand.
GGGGATCTGTGGTCTCCTCTGGGTGCAGTGCCAGTGCTTGGAGGGGTCTTGAAAAAGGAAGTATCCAGCCATGTACTCTGAAAAATAGAGACATTTATTGAAGAAGATACAAGAAGCATTATACATAGGACAATGACACCTAAACCCCTGAAAGCAGGCACCTTAGAACCTCACAAGTTCTCCCAACATCTCTTCCACTGTTCAAAACATTCTCCAAAATCCTTTGATGGAATCTCCATCAACTGCCCTGTTGTATTTTCCTGAATCTCATCGATGGTCTGAAACCTCTTCCCTTTGACAGGTGATTTTAGATTTAGTAAAAGCCAGAAGTCACAGGGCACCAAATCTGGGCTGTAGGGGGCCTGAGTGACCTGGGTGAATTGATGTTTGGGTAAAAAAACTCCGTACAAGGTGTGATGCATGAGTGGGAATGTTGTTGTGAAGCTACCAAACACCAGTTGCCCATAGCTGTGGCCATTTTTGTCACATGCATCTTTCAACCAATGAAGAACATTGAAGTGGTATGCCTTATTAATTTTGTGGCCTGGAGGAGTATGCCAGTAATGGATAACACCTTCCCAGTCAAAAAATAGAGTTAGCATGGTCTTCATCTTGCTGTGACTTTGTCATGCTTCTTCTGGGCATGGACAACCAGGCAACTTCTGTTGGGATACCTAGCCCTTGGTTTCTGGATTATAGCCATTACGATTCATCTTTGCTTAGGACCTTCTTGAGAAAAGCTGGTTCACTGGTAGTGATTTGAATCAAGTCATTAGCAACTGCAGCATGATGTTCCTTCTTCCCTGGTAGCAGAAGCTATGGAACAAATCTTGCCAGGACATGTTTCATGATAAGATCCTATGTCAAAATCTCAGGTGCAGTAGTTTTTGGAATCCCCAGATCAGCTTCTAGTTCTTGCACCGTTAGTTGTCAATCTTTGTTGACTGCAGCCTGTACACATTCAACATTCTCAGGTTTTCTGCTTGTTGCAAGATTTCCAGAACATGGATCACTCTCAACAGATTCTTGAACATCTCTGAACAGTTTGTGCCACACTTTTATTTGTGTCACACTCATTGCATTTCCCCCCAAAACCTTCTGAATCATCTGAATAGTTTCTGTGGAGGAATGTTCAAGCTTAAAACAAAATTCATTGCAGATTTGTTGCTCTACTCCCTCAGTCATTTTGAATGCAAGAGCCACACAATACACATGCTCACTCATTGGCATCTACTGCCCCCACTGACTACTACAATGAAGTTGTTATTGTTCATGCATGCACCTTCCAGTCCACTCTCCTTGGCTGCCAGGTTGCATCAATAGCATGCAAGCCATTCTTGTCATGTTAACAATGGATGGAGATTTTTGGACAAACCTCAGTATACATTTGGTTTATAGTCTTGCTCATTGTAGTAGATTCCTAGGGCTTCTGTAACAAAGTGTTACAAACTGGGTGGCTTAAAACTACATATTTTTTTCATTGGTTTGCTTTGAAGTTCTGGAGACTAGAAATTTGAAATCAAAGTGTGGGTAGAGACTTGTCCTCTTGATGTTTCCAGGGGAGTACACTCCCTTGCCTCTTTCTAGCTGCTGGTGGTTGCTAGCAACCATTGACAGACATCTCTTAGCTTGTAGATGTACCACTGCAATTGTTGCCTTCATCTTCACATAACATTTCCCCTGCACTTCTGCCCATCATCCACCCTCTGTGTGAGTCTGGGTCCATATTTATCTCTTCCTTATAGGATTAGGGATTACTCTAATCCAGTATAACCTTCCTTGTCTTAACTGGATTACATATGCAAAGACAATTTCCAGATATAACCACATACATATTCCATGTGTTCATAAATGTTTCTTGGGGAAGGGACACTATTTAACTCAGTACAATCACTAAATATTTCACACTGGGCAGGCATTTTATCTAATTTTTTTATCTATCATATGAAAATGAAAATAAATAAATAAATAAAATGTTCCCATTGTATACACACATGTGCAGAAGCATGTAATTATTTCCTAAAATTACTACATTTTGAGTCTGATTTTCCTTCCCCAGAATTTAAATCTTCTCTCTGTGTTCTTTTTTCCTCTTCTGAACACTGGAAGAGTGATTCTCTAACACTTACCTTGACATTAAGGTCATGAAAAGCCTGAATTCAGTTAATTGCTTAACTGAGTAAATTATCTAAGTAAATAAAAATAGATGTATACTTCTTCAGATTCTTAGCATAGAAAGAATCTCACAGATCTTCCCTTTCCCTCTTCTAAATCCCTTTCAAGAATATATTCTCCTATAGATTAAAATAAATTCCTATTAATACAAAGGATAGACTAAGATAGCATCGGGAGACTCCACCTGCAGAGCTCCCCTTGGCTGCTGCGGATGACAATAAGTCTACCAAGACATGATCTGTTTGGGAAGGAAGGTTGACCAGTCTCAGAGGAGAAAGGCATTTTAGCCTCTCTCTCAATGGGCTTTTATTGACTTTAGTTTGCATAGGGATGCATATCAAAGAAAGGAGGTGTGGTTTACAGATAACATTTCTGGGGTCATGGGGGTCCTTTTGAGTCTTTTGAGTCAAGATCTGGCAGATAAGGTGACACCAATCAGCTATAAAACCTTGGGAAACAAACTTATCTTGTGCTTGGACCCTTAACATTTAAATTGAGGACATTCTTAGCAAAACAGTTTTCACAGGACTTTATGCTTTCTTTCTTAGTCCTGATCAACCCCCACCGGGAAATGCTGGTTCCAGCACAGGGCTGCACCCCACTTCAGCATTGTTTCAGACCTGAATCAGGCAAGGGAAGCAAGGCAGCCAAGAGATTAGGAGACTTTTTAGAGATAGAATGAGGACTCAGGCTATGATAAAGCTGAGGGGTGAAGGTTTTTGTCCTTTCTCCATAATCCCCTAAATCCTTCCCTGATGGCCCCTTGGTGACTGTGCTTGTCTTATGTTGTTCCTCTTGAGGAATCTTACCCATCATTGACTATCCAGCCATTCTCCAGGGGCCAAACAGAATGAAGTAAAGGGGGCAGAGGCTGTGCCTCTGCCAGAAGGATAAGTTTTGTCTCCTTATTGGCTTATAGTTCCAAGGTCCCCTAGCCTTGGGGCAGGGTTACAGCCACTGAAACCAGGCAGGACACTTCCCAGCAAGGTAGTAGACAGAGATTACTTTTAAAATTTTAAAAGATATTAGATCATGAGCTCATATTAATAATCACTAGAATTTTTGATAAGTAATCATATTGATAAGTACTTAAATTTAATTCAAGAAAATATGATTAACATCCATTTAATATATTATAAAACATCATTTTGTGAACTATACTACTTCATCTCAGCACCAGCTAGGGAAGACACATGAATAAATATTGAAATATGAGAGGTTAATTGTGACAGAAATTTATTTTGGTTATTATTTTTCAATGCTGAAAAATAAAACCAAACAGTTGGAAAAACTGAAAAATTAGAAAACAATGCTTATGAATTAAATAAATAAATATTATCTAAAGAAGTCAAATATAAATTTTATTTGAGTTATGAAGTGCTGTGAAATACTCATTGAGTCTATTAAAATCATGTTTATTATTGAATATTTAAATTCTGTGATAATCTCAAAGAACAAATACTTTTGCAAAATCATTTCAATGCAATTTTATAGCATGTACTTTTTCTTTGGGATATTGTCACGCATTTTTATACATTTTTGATTTGTGGGTCAATAAATTAGTTTTATTGATTTAATAATTACTCAAACTATGATACCCACTTTCCCCCACAAATTGTGGGGGTAAGTCTTATAGTCCGAATGTAGCTTACCTGGCTTGCTGTGGGGGCAGGGTGGTGGTGGAGCGAGGTCACAGGTTATTGAATATTTTACCACATTTTTTGTTTCAAAAATTTTTTCCCTATTTTCCTCCTCTAAAATCTAGGTGCATCTTATGATCCTAAAAAAATACAATAGGAGAAAAATTCATGACTTCAATATTTAGTTTTGCTTTTAACTATAAAATATTAAATATATTAAGTATCTATGAAGGAAAAAATTTATTATATATAAATGTATTCCCCTGATGATTTTACTGATGTTGGCACACTGTCATATTTGATTAATTATTTTTAAGTTAAATTTCACAGATACAGTTATTCTACTCTGCCCAACAGACCATCTACTTTGCTTTACCCCTTCTCAGAAAATGATGTATATAATTCTTGAGCAAATCTTTATTTTATTTTATACTGTTAAATGCTTGCACACCTTCCAGTCCACTCTCCTTGGCTACTAGGCAACATCAATGTTGTGCAAACCATTCTCATATTAACAATGGCTGGATGTTTTCAGGACAGACTATATATATATATATATATATATATATATATATATATATATATCCATAACCACATGTATTTTATTAAGAATTGGCTTACATTTATATGAAACTGACTATAATTGGAATATATTAATATGTTCTATATTAAATCATTTGATAAAGTAGATCTCAACTACACTGAATCTGAAAAAAAATGCTATAGTAATTTATTCTTAAGGTTTGTCTAACATGTTTTGAAAAAATTGGTACTTTTGGAAAATAATGCAGTTACATGTAAAACATGTCACATCACCAACCCAAACTTTAGCTATTCAAAAATAGTTTCCTTCCAGATGTTGACATGTATTAGAGGAGAGAATTAAAAGTATCAAAATTAATTTATTGTATTAAAATATGTGGGGGGTAAGGAGACACATTTTTTACATTAATGTTTCTCACTGATGTTTTCATTATAGTCACAGAAATTTTCCCTCAAGAATATTTACTAAAAATTTTCTGGAGAAGGAGGGAATAAATAAATACTTCCTTAGAGTATTTGATGAAAGAATTTACTAAAAATTGTCTGAGAAAGGGAGAGAAATGTTTTTAAATAAAAATGGTATTACTCTACCAACTACTACATATTTATGTTTGTCAAACATACCAACTCAGGTCAAAATGCCCCCTTTGCTGCATTAAACCATAACAGAAATTGTTCAAGCATGAACAAACAACTAAATGTTTATACATTGTGATCAAACACTAAAGAGACTTCTTCTTGTTTAGAGCCTGGAAAATAATCTCATGGAAATACAGCATGGTATGGTTTGAGTTTGGTAAGTGAAATATCTTCCTTTTGTCAGTGACTAAAATCCATTTAGAAATCATGAGATTTCTCAAACGGATGAAATTTAGAACAAAGTCCATATAACATTTGAAGACATTCAACTATAAAAAATTATTCCCTTAAAACAAGTTCTTTTTGTTTACATGTTTTTACTACCATTCCTTGGAAAGTCCAGTTTTGTACATCTAGTGTTCTGTATTTCTACATTCTGGTTTAAAAAATTTGATTAAAGGTGCCTGTTACTTTATAGGGCATTAATCTGTAGTATTGTGTGTTCTTTTTTTCTTTATAAGAATTGCTGAACATCCCAAACATAGGTAACATAAATATTGAATGATGGAGTGATTCAAAATTGGATTTTGCTGGGTAACTCAGAGAAATACAAAGTTGCAGTTGCTGACATTGAAAAAAAAAATGGATTGAAATAACACACCATGAAATTGATGAGGCTAGAGTTGAGGCAGGAAAGTTCTGAAAGATTTTGAGAACATGGAGGAAATAAAAAGCTGGGATTCCTGACAGGTGAAGGAAAAGGTCTTTTATAGTGACTATAAGGAAAAACCAAAGGAGGACATCAGACAGTGTTTTTGGAAAGGGGTATTGTTTTCTATGTAACTTTTCAGAAATGAAACAATTTAGAAGTAGCAAAAGTGCTCTGGTGTGGCCATGACATTGGGTGACTACAAGAGAATAGAGAAAGTAATAGAACAGAAAATGAGAAAATTAGGAAGCTAAATACAAATGTAGGCCATTGTTTGGGTTACCTCTGGATGAACGATAGAGCTGTGGCAAAGGGAAACACGATGAGTCAGGGCTAAAATTTTCTCTCTGAAGGAGCAGCAGTCCTCAGTCAGAAGTGACAGGAGGAGGTGGAGTTCCGCGTGGCCTCAGTGCCAATGGAGGAAAATTTTAATACTAACGTTTTGTGGAAAAACTCTGAAAGAACACTCAAGCGAACTTAGACGCTGACCTAAGATTCCTTTGAAACATGAGTCATGTTGAGTAAAAATCCTCTACTCTGAGAAGCTTTGGAAAAATCAGCCACCCCAGGAAGGAACCAGGATCCAGTTGAGGCAGGAAGGTGGGGGAAATTCTCAGTAGAGTGGTCAAGGTGAAAAAATATTATTATTTAAAAATCTATGACTTCAACAATAACAAGGGACGTTTTTAGGAAATGTGGTAAAGAGTTTAGAATAAATAAGAATTGGGCTACAGAAAAGGAAGTACAGATGAGTTTGAGGATGAAACATCAGGAAAAGACAAATGATTGGAGAAGTTTCTATTTTGGACCAGGATCAAGGCCTGCTGGATTTTCTAATTAGACAAATGGCTAATACAAAAGAAATCTCTGAAATACACCGGCAGAGTGTGGTGACAGCCTTATTTCCCGTGCTCAGGACACAGAGGGTGAGGTCAGTCGAGTTGCTGACTGTTCTCTCTGATCTGCAGAATACCCTCTGGGATCCTGGTGATTTCCATACCAATAAAAGAATTAGCAGCAAGCCAGGTAATCAGCTTCCTACTGTAGGCATATAGGTGGATCAAGCAGAATTCAGAGTGTGTAGCTTCTCCTTTGGAAATAAAGACATAGGTTTGACCATGAATGCCTTGAGTCTCTAGATTGGCTCTAAGTGCTTTTGAAGACGCTTCTAGAAAGCTGAACACGAACACCAACAGCTTATCTTCTCCCTAAAGTGCTCATCCTCTTTAGGAGGTACTCATAAAAGCCAAGGCACAGCTATCTTTAGAGAGTAATTTATTCTCAAATGGTTGTGCCCAGAATGAAAAGAACTAATACTCAATTGAAATTATATAAAAATAATTGAAAGGAGTTATATATAAGGTAAGGAGATATTTATGAATAGGAAAAATAAAAGAAAAATATGTGTAACTTTTGCTCTTCCCTTCTAACTTTAAAATGTATACATATACTTTAACTAATTATTCAGGGCTTGATGGCCATAGAGTGAGAAAAACAAAAGGGAAATATCTGCTTGTGTTACTTTCCTCAGGGAGGTTAAGACCTCATGTATTTACCTATAAACTGAGTGCACACAGTTACGCATATCTGAGGCTTACTCTCTGAAATTAGTGATTCTCTTGTGGGATAAAACCACACATGGTATCAGCAACATAAATCTTTATTTGAAAAAAAGCCAGGCATGAGCAAGCTTCAGAAGAGCTGAGAATCTAACTTGGGAAGCATGACTGACTATTTCCTATGCCTTCAATAAGAGAAAGCCCAGTGACATTGGGCTAGTTTTCAGACTAGGGGGTCAGGGGTGGTGTTCAGAAAAGGAAGGAATTGTTTTTGCAGAGCAGCAGCCATTGTTTGGGCTATTCCAGTTTCATTGAGGTCAAGAGAGAGGGAGAGTTTCAAGCTCAGGTCATGTTCTAGGGGATGGGGAAGGAAAGGAACAGCTATAAGGAACAGGCCTTGTAAGGGTCCCAGTGGCTATTTCTTAGTCCTGAGTCTTTCATTCTCTTCTACTCATATTGTATCCATGACTACATTTAAAATAAATAAATTAGCTGATATTCTTTGATATAAACCAATAACTTATAAGCCAATGTGAAATGCTAGGTTTGAGGTCCATTTGGAGTTCAGATTTCTTCATATTCTAAAAATAAAACTTTCTTCTTTTTTACTAAGTTATAGGGTTAGTTTTGAATTTATGTATGTAGGATATAGAGTCAATCATTCATTTCTTCTTTTCTTCAATGGCAAGTATTTATTGGAAATGCTGTATGTGCCAGCATATTTGTTCTAGGAATTCAATAAATAAGAGATAATAGAGGGAGGCTGCCCTTAAAGAGCTTATATTTGTTTAACATTTAAAAAGTTATTGTATTTATTTGTTTTCACAGAGAGGGGGAGGGAAGGGGAAAGAAAGGGAGAGAAATATCAATGTGCAAGAAATACACCAATCAGTTGCCTCTCACATGCCCCCAGCCAGGGACCTGGCCTGAAACCCAGGGATGTGTCCTGACTGGGAATTGAACTGGTGACCTTTAGGTCCACTGACCAGCACTCAATCCACTGAGCCACACCAGCCAGGTCAAGAACTTGTATTTTTAAAATATTAGTTATAATATTTTAGCAAACACTGTTACTTAATAATAAATTAATATATCAAGCTATAATAAAATTTAACTGCTAATTTTAAAGTATAGATTTTAAGTTATTTATTGGTAAATATAAATTTCAAGGAGGAAGGGATTTTCAAATGTGTAAATCTTTCTCATGTGGTGTATATTTGTGGAATTCCTGCTTACTCTAAGAAAATATTTTAAAATTATGATAAAAAATGAAGTCATTGCACATATGAAATCTGTCTAGAAATAGTCCAGCCATTGTCAATCTAACAAAAACATTTTGTGTAGCATCAATGTAACCTGGCAGCCAAGGAGAGTGGACTGGAATCCTCTTGTGTGAACAATGACAACTTCACTGTTCTAGTCAGCGGGTGGTTGATGCCACTGAGTGAGCATGTGGACTGTGTGGACGTCACATTCAAGGTTACTGAGCAAGTAGTGCAATGAATCTGCATCAAATTTTTCATTAAGCTTGAACATTCTTCCACAGACATTATTCAGATGATTCAGATGGAAATGAAGCAATGAGCCCCCAAAAAAACTTTGAAGGGAACTGAGGGGTCCTGGTCCCATGTACCTCATTTCTTGCATCTTGTCTCTTCTTCAATAAAGGTCTCTTTTTTATTTTTGCATGGATGGATACTTTCTAGACAGACCTTGTACTTTTACATTCATTACTTTTCCTTTAGGATATGTGGCCTCCTAATTTTTTGGACTTTGAAAAATAGCGTTATTCAATATGATGTTCTTCTTATCTTTAATAACTGCACAAGAAATTATGGTAGAATGCCAACCAGCAACATAATCAAGTGATACAGTCTAAACTGTTACCGCCCTGAGCACAGGACGGGAAGAGATAGCAAGGGATCATGCACCTGAGGGCCTGAAGACAGGCTGTGGGAAAGCAGGATGTATGCTTACTGCCTTGGGCATCTAAGTCGAGTTCCCTGCAAGTTAGTTACATTTTTCCTTCTACTTATTATAAATAGCAGACCATTTTTATAATTAGATAAAACACATAATGGTTGGACAAAATTTCATTGTATTAGCTTTTATCTTAAGCTCATAAACTTTCAAATTTTTGTGATAACATACATTGCATTAACAGTATCTAAATGAACATTCAGTATTCTTTTATTTAATTCATTTTAAAAGCCAATAGTTTGCTTTTAAAGTCATGCATTTTATACTGTAAGTATTTTGTGGGATTTACTTGTTTTCAATTTCAAAACATTTCAGCTATCAGGAAAAAAAAGGCATAAAATTGTAGATTTCAATGTGTTCTAAACAGAAGCCTCATAAATCAAACATATTGAAAGATGAGAAGCCTCTTATAGAATTTCTGGATTAGGAAATAAAAACATAAATAGTTATGAGACAAGTGTAAAAATGCATAAGATGAATGTAAGTAGGAAAAATAAAGCCTGAGAGGCATGACATGAGGGGGACGTGTGCCCTGTCAGCAGGGGCGGTCAGGGCTCTGTTCCAGGTGATGGTTGCTCTGTTGAGATCTGATTCCAGAAACCCCTATGTTCTAGCTGACTTTTTCAAATAATTATTGGAACTCAAATATTTAGGTAAATATGAAAAGCTTTATCTATTTATAAAATAAATGCAAAATCATAGTAACACAGGATACATGGCTTTTTTGTTTGTGATTTTTCAAGGATGGCTTGGGAGCAGACGCATCGTCTGCCATAAAATGTTTTCTTCCATTTCCTGTGAGGTCATCTTAATGTATTGCACTGAATTTGAAATGAAAAATATTCAATTTCTTTGGCACATATATTGTTGATCAATTTCTTTTTGATACAAAAGTGATAAACTTTTTAAGTTCAAAATTTAAATACTCTTATGAATTATATTTAAAGAGTATTAAATGTTATGAATGGCTTTAAGGAAGACTTCCTGGACTAGTAACATTTCACTACTCTATCACTTTGTATCAATCTTGCAACCTGGATTTGTTGAACTAAAGTGCTTAGCGTAAGTGCTTAACGTTTTCTTATATATCTGGCTCTTACACTCTACAGGAAATACTCTAAGATGGAATTTGTTGCTTTTTTGGGCTGGAGCTACATCTCTAATGAGATGGAATCTTGTACAAATTGATATAATTTCATCACTGTTGTCCTTGGATTTGTTCTCTGGTTGGAAATAGAATGTGAACCATACTCTCCGTGTTGCCATATTGATGCACCATTGGATTGAATGATCTACATAGAAAGTATTCAAAAAGCTTAGCAGTAGTATTATAAAACTCTACGGGTGACTTATCCTCAGCCCACATTTCCAATGCTCTTGTGCTTACTTTTGATATTTTAGTTGTGGCTAAGACTTCTTTGTCAGTCATTTCTATATAAAAACTTGTTCCCCACTTAGCTCTATTATATTCAAACAGGTCACAATGCCCAAAGGAGATTTTTTTCCTGAACAAAACTGCTGAGGGAAAAAAATGACATGATATCTTTGATGCTTTCATTTGAAAGTTATTTCTCCTCATGTTGCAGAAAGCATTACTTGAATAACCCCCTCTACTTCCTTAGAAAATGTTTTTCTTCACTTCATCTAAGTTAATTTGATATAAAATGTGTGAGCATTTGTAATTTACAATGAAAATTAAACCCTTTCTTAGTTTCAAAATATATAATGTTTTCTCCACTATTTTTTAATCCTTTTGTTTATTTCTGCATGGACTTGGGTGGATGATGGCGTAAGCCTTTACTTAGGACACTTTCTGTGTTAGTTATGCTGTTTTACTTGCATTTGTAACTTTGCACTTGGGCTGTGGAGGGTGATGATTCCTTTTATTTGAACTAACTTGTTTTTCATATGCAGAAATTAAAATATTAATCTACCATCACCAGATATTTCAAGTTAGAATTTTTCCAAGTCATGAAGATAAATGAAATGGATCACTTACATTCTTAATCAAGTGTAGGCATTTTCTAAATAGTTAAATAGAATTTAGATGCCCAGCCCACATCCATGAAACAAACTGGATCTATGACCTGTGTCCTGGCGCTCATTACCATGGTACTCTAAGAGTTGAGCAAATCAGGTATATACTGTGATTTTTAAAAATACATTTTGTACTACTCTATTATAAATCCTTATTTATTAAATCAGAACAAAGTTGTTCAACATTAGTATTATGATCTGTCATGATGTAAATTTTCAACTCCCAGAACAGGATTTTTTTTTTAAAGTTAATATTGGGATTGCAAGTACTTGTCTTTTACCACATATAAAAAAATAGGAGACCACAGACTAAAAAGCTTGCTTAGAAATAGATCTAACAAAACTCCTTTCTCTCTCTGGTCAGATGAATGTAGTTTCAAACATCTCTACCATGTAAAAGAAGAGAATGTTCACTTAGTGTCTCTGAACTCCTATTTCTCCAACTGTAAAATGGTAACTTTAAATCCAGCTCATGCTGCTGGGAGGATTACATGTTATATAAAAGGATTAGCACAATGTGTGGTTTATAGAAAATGCTGAATATGTAATAGCTATGATCACCTGGAGTCAAAAATATTTGTTTCGGTCTGTTAACTTAAGATAAAAAGATGAAGATGAGTATTAGTTTTCTAACATACAAAATGGTAATAATACCTGCCTTACAGATTTCTTGCAAGGATCACAAGAATTTGAAAATGAGATGAGAAAACTATCCTCTATTTGAAAACGAGCAGTAAATAAAAAGAAAAATAAGATAGTATAGGTCAGAATGCTTTGTTTCTCTTCTCCCTTCTCTTGCAAAGCAGCTGGTTTACCTTGAGATAAAATGTCTTTGGAAGTTAGTTACTGCACTTTTAGAATGTAAAAGCTGGAGTAATATATATGCATATTGCTTTTAGCATTAAACTTGTGTGGATTAGAGCTATCTAAGAAGATATTCTGGAAATCATTTATTTGATTTACTCTTTCTGCTATCCACATATCCATTCACCTGGACAAATCTCAATCATAGAGAATATACAGCATATCAAATAACATACCTACTGATCAGTATAAATGTTTTATGTTTGATAATCTTGCATATTCTCAGAATTTGTGCAACTAAAAAGAAATTATCATTATAAAATACTTTGTAAAAGTCAACCACTGTTTTTAAGAGTAGGTAGTCAATGCACAATCACATGCCTTGGATGAAAAAATGCATTGCTTATATTATATTATTATTACTAAAGTATCTAAAGAAAATTGTTCTTTTACTCTTTGAAATTCTTCAAAGCAAAGCTACTTTAATGAAAATTTTACAAATTAAAGAATATACATATATAAACATACATATATAAGTATTTTAAAAGTAGAAGAATAAAAAATCCTTTTTGCTTGAGTATTTTCTAGAAATGATGCTGAATTTCTAATACCTGCTATAATAATATTAAGCCATAAAAATTAGTATTATTGTTTCTTATATTTTTTAATTTTTTCTCTATTTTAATTGTTTAGAAATTTGTTTTAAGATTTCAAATACCTGCTTATTAATTTCAGTCATTATTTTAATTTTATAAAACATATTTGAAAGTAACAGTACTTAATTTTACTACACCTATTAATAAATTGTTTTACTCATGTTTTATCATAGTTAATTAGATACGTATTTATTACTTGAAGATAAATAGCAAACATAATGTAACTATTTTAACAATTAACATTGCCCCAAAAACATTAAACAGATTAGATAAATTATAACTTGTGTTAAACAATAAAACATTTGTGTAAAAATAAAAATGTAATTTCTTAAAGGAAACAAAAACTTCTGGAGGGAAATTATATATGCCTCATTAAAAACATTTATGGAAATAGCAATAATGAATATACATTCATAATTTAATATTTTCCTTAATATTGCCTTGAAAGTGTATATTTTTTATCCTTTCTAAACCCTGGAGCTACTGTTTTTATGCAGATACACTAAACTTTAGAATACTTCCTTGTTTTGAATCATTTCATGGCAATAAGTCAAGGATTTTCAATTGATTTAAGAATATAGATTTTACATCTATCTTGATAATCAATAATACAACACTTCCTGTTTGAATACATACTGTTAGAACATAAGAAATACTTCTGCATCAGAAACCAGAAATTTGATGTGAAGTTCACTTGTATCAAAACTTAAAAATATCATCATCTTGTTACATCTTTTAGACAAAAGAGAGGACAGCATATCTTGGAAAACTCATAGGTTGGAGGGACAGGGTTCTTGATTTTAGCCCGATTACTTATGCCTTTTATTGACTCGTCATGTCATCCAATAAATCCAAGTCTTATCTCTCCCTTCTGAAAGACTGAATAAACAAATAAAATGTATTTGCAAAATGTAAGTCATCGTCCATGTATTGGTTGTTAATCAGGAATCCTAACTAATCAGTCAAAACTGATTGATAATATCTTTAAGTTTAAACTGATCCTGAATCAATGTGACCTCTTGTCTTTGATTTCCTACCAGTCACAATCCAATTAGTTAATAGAGGCATTTAGTATGAGCCTCTAGTCACAAAAGAGGTGGAAGAAAAAAAGAAAGAAAGAAACACTGCACTTGGTGGGCCTTGAGACATTAAGGAGCAGAACTATTTGGCATACATGGAGCCAAAGAATAAATGTAGCTGCTCTGGAGAATTCCATCCAAAATAAGAGGAAAAAGTGTTCTGGCTTTTCATTCCTCTTATCCTCCACTGTCCTGCCATTGACTTCATTGGCAATAGTCAGTAACCAGGCAGGAAAGAGTGTACAGCGCTACTGGGCACTGTGACACCGAGAAGGAAAGGGCATGATAGGAATGAATTGGAGAGCAAATAGGCAAATGATTTGCACAGGTCCTAACTATTTATATCTCCAGGCTGACCTTTTCTCAGATGATAATAGGCATTTCCAGAAGGAAAGGGTATATACATTTACAAAAAAAAAAAAAATCCTGATAAAATGTCCTCAGCCTAGCAATGACTTTATCCCAGGGTCTGTACACGTGAATCCTGTACTCAAGTCATTGACAGAATGATTTTCTTTAAATGTATACATTGTCAGAACATAGACACCAAATGACTATACTTTTACACTTAATAAAATCATTTTTATGAAGCATTTAAGCTTTTAAGATTCATTTCCAGATGCACAGCAAAAGCTATGGCAGGGAGCACTTAGAATAGTTGATTGGGGCACATAAGAAAGATCAGATTTCCAGTAAAGATGGAGGAATAGGTAGACATGCGTCTCCTCCTAGTGCAACTACAGAGAGAATTACAACTAAATCTCAAAACAAATAACCCCCAGAACTTTCAGAAAATCAAACAGTATGGAAGTCCAACAAAAAAAGATTTAAAGAAGGCGTATTCATCCAGACAGGTAGGAGGGGTGGAGATGCAGAGAGTGGCAGAAAGGTGAGGAGATGCAGTGTGGCATGGTGAGGTGATGGTGGTCCCACACTCAAGTGTGGCGGATAAAAATTGGGAGGGATACCTTAGGAGCAATGATACCAGTGCCTGGCCAACCTGAAAAGCCTAGGAATCCAGCACCAGGAAGAGAAATCACCATAACTTCTGGCTGTAAAATCCAGTGGGGGGTAAGGGTGGTGGAAGAAACTGCTGGATTTTCAGGAGACTCCAGTTAAAGGGTCCGCACAGTCTTAAAATGTACTCAAACCCACCCACCCTGGGATTCAGCTGGAAGGGTGCCAGTTGCATATAGTGAATGGGCAAAGTGACTGGAAATGGGGCAAGTGCTGCATAAATCACTGGAAGCCAGGCTGCAGAACTGTCCCCTCTCTGATTTCTCTATCCACAGATGGCCACAAAGCAGTGAAATGGGTTGCCTTGCCCTGGTGATTACCTAAGGCTCTGCTCCACATAATTCACAGGTGCCTTTTCTACAATAGGCCACGCTACTAAGGCAGAGACTCACAGCAGCTCTACCTAATACTCAGAAAAAAAAAACACAGGGATGCTGCCAAATTCAGGAGACAAAGAAATATGGCCCAAATAAAAGAACACAACACAAGCCCAGAGAAAGAACTAAATGAAATGCAGATAAGCAACCTATCAGATACAAAGTTCAAAACACTGGTGATCAGGATGCTCAAAAAGCATGCTCATTAAGTATGGCAACAATATGAAGGAAGAAATGGAGGGTTACACTAAGTGAAATAAAGAAAAATCTACAGAGAAACAACAGTGAAGGGCAACATGCTGGGATTCTAACCAACAATTAGGAATATAAAGAAGAAATAAGCATTCGACAAGAACAGCAAGAGGAAATAATAATTCATAAAAATGATGATAGTATAAGAAGCCTCTGGGACATCTCAAACATACCAACATCAGAATTATAGGGATGCCAGAAGAAGAAAAGGAAGAACAAGAAATTGAAAACTTATTTGAAAAAATAATGAAAGAAAACTTTCCTAATTTGGTGAAGGAAATAGACAAACAAGTCCAGGAAGCACAGAGGGTCCCAAGTAAGTTGGACCCAAAGAGGATCATACCAAGACAAATACTAATTAAAATGCCAAAGGTTAAAGATAAAGAGAGAGCCTTAAAAGCAGCTGGAGAAAAGCAGAGTGTTACCTACAAGGGAGTGCCCATAAGACTGTCAGCTGATTTCTCAAAAGGAGTTTAGCAGGCAAGGGGACTGGCAAGAAGTATTCAAAGTGATAAAAAGCAAGGATCCACAACCAAGATTACTCTATCCAACAAAGCTATTATTTATAACTGAAAGGCAGATAAAGTGCTTCCCAGACAAGGTAAAGCTACAGGAGTTAATCATCACCAAACCATTATTACATAGAATGTTAAAGAGGCTTATTTAAGAAAAAGGAGAAGATCAAAACTATGAACATTAAAATGGCAACAAATTCACAACTATTAACAACTGAATCTAAAAAAAAAAACAAACTAAGGAAAAATCAGAACAGGAACAGAATCATAGATATGGAGATCATTTGGAGGGTTATCAGCTGGGAAAAGGAAGGGGGAGAATGGGGGAAAAGGTGTAAGCATTGAGAAGCATTTATTGGTAGGTACAAAATACACAGGAGGATATTTAGAATAGTATAGGAAATGGGGAAGCCAAAGAACTTATATGCACAATCCATGGACATGAAATAATGGAGGGGAGGGAATTGCTGGAGGGAAGGGGGTTACTGGGCAAATGGGAGCAAAGAGAAAAGATTGGGACAACTGTAATAGCATAATCAATGAAATATATTTTAAAAAAGAAAGATCAAGTGGATTTATATGGCAACAACAGAATAAACACAATAGAGAATAGTTATTATATTCTTGCCATTTAAGATACCATGCCTAGCACTTTGAATGTATTATCTCATTTATTCTTAAAATGACAATTTAGTGGCACCAATATCACCCCCATCCTACATATGAAGAAGAGGAAACTTGTTTGAAGCAATTCATTCAAATTCAGACAGCTAACCAATGAAGAGCCTCAGTAAAAGTAGTTCGGTTAGGATGTTACTAGCTTCCTGTATTGATGTCAGAGAGCCAGAAGTGATTCTGGATAAGAAGAGCTCCCAAGACACTGGCAGCATTATTGAATGAAATAAATACAAGTTTAGCTTTTTTATGAGTTGCCTCAGTTGATTCATAAGTTGTTTTGGTTTTGGTTTTTCTGATAAACTCATATTTTCTGTATTGAACCATGTTAGGGAAAAAAAGGACACTCTTTGTAAATAACAGTTAACTACATTGAAAATATTAGTGGCATTAGAATGAATCTTTTTTCTTTTATAAAGCATTAATAATACATTCTATTGCAATTAATTATGCCACTACTTATACGAAGAAAAACTATGTTCTAGGAAGAAGTTAAATGAGATATTGCTGGTATCAGCAATATTTCAGCTGGGACCTTTCAAATGATTTTCGTTAGGGAAATAGATATCCACAATCTACATCCTTGGCAAGTATGCTTACACATAGGTTATATGAAGCATATTAAACAAAGTTTTAATACAATAAATAATTAATATCTCAATTAATCATCTAAAAATTAAATAAAATGGAAAATTAATTTTCTAAGAAATTGTCTTCATGCCTATTACAAAGCATGTTTTATTACAATTTTAGTATTATGACAAAAATAAGAAAACCTACATCTTCTTAAAAAGAGTAAATATCATGTGAAATATAATGAAAGAATTGGATTTTTGTGGTTTAGCTTGGGGTCAGCAATACATAGCACTTTGCCTGTTTTTATACAGCCCTTGAGTTGGAAATGGTTCTGAAATTTTAAAAGAGTTAACAGAAAAAAATTTTACAACACATGACAATTTTAAGAAATTTAAATTTTGGTGTAATAAACAAAAGTTTTATTGGAACTCAGCCATTAGCAATTCATTCCGTGCTGTCTGTGGCTGTTTTCGGGCTGCAATTGCACAGCTGAGTAGTTGTGACAGAGACAATATCACCTACTGAACCAAAAATATTTGCCACCTGGTCCTTCACAGAAAGAATTTCCAACTTCAGGCTAGATGATTAAATCAAAGAACCAATTTCCCTGAAGAAATATAACTATAATACATATCATAATTTTTACAGCATCTCTCTTTAGAGTCCCTCTCCCCATGTTTCAATTTTTTCCATAACCTTCAATGAATCATTAATACTTAATTGAAAAGTTTAATTTCCCAAGGAAGAACTTCAAAACTTCTAAACTAACACTAACCAAACTTTCCAGTTGTAGCTCTTAGGCCGTTAACCATGATCTCCTCACAAGTCTAGTACATTTGCCATCCTACTCCTTCTTCTGCAAAGTCCAGCCTCTGCCCTTCATTCTTGATTCCAAATCTTTGCTTTCTGTTGAACGACTCTATTTTACCCTGGGCCAGAGTTATTACATCTCTCTTTTTGTATGTTTTAGCACTTTTCGTAGGAGACATTGGACCATGTATCATCTTTCTCGCTCTTTACGCATTAAGGACTCTAAATGTTAAGTAACCTTTTGGAATATTTCACTACTTTTAAAATGTGTACTCCGAAACTCCAAATTACTAAATCTCTCTCTTACAATCAGGGACTGCTTCTTTTATAATTTTAATTCTTTGCTCCTTCACAGTGTTTTTCACTTTGTAAGTGCTTGATTTATTTTTATTATAGCTAGAATATTCTGAAAAAATATATAGAAATCAATGCATATTTAAAACCATTGTTGGATATATGTGTGTGTGTATAAGCCATATCTATATCTCTAAGCATGCAACTTCCAGTTTTTAAATTCATGAAATAATACATGAGAAACATAAAGAAAGAGGATAGAGATGTGTGTGTGTGAGAAGGAGAGGGGGAGAGAGAGGGGAGAGAGAGAGGGGGGGGAGAAGAGAGAGAGAGAGAGAACGGTTTTTAAAAGCAACACCAGCAAATACCAACAAAGCCCCTGGTCTGACATCTGCGTTCCAGCTCCAGACTGCAGATCTCCTCTGAATGAAACGGTAGAATCAGTGCTGTGGCCATCTGCACCAATTAACCGAACACTAATGTGCCTGCTGCAGCTGATAGTTGAGACCTCTGCAGCAAGATAAAGTGCCTGGAAATTCTATTTGCCATTTCCTGGGAAGAGGCAGGAAATATTGATCAAGGCTAAAACATAAGAGCTTATTCAATTCAAAGCAACAGAGAGACATTAAGATAACAAATATCTCCTACTAAAGAATAAAGGGGTTGATGATACATGTACAATTATGAACAGTTGCTATGTTCTTAATTGGATGACTAGGAAAAGCTCTTTAGCTATGGACATCCAATTAGCAGGGTTGAAAATGTGTATGGTGTACACTGATGTACTGATGAACCGTTTTCATACCCATAGCTTTCATTATGTCTAAAAGTACTCACCTTTATCCTTTCAATAATAAAATCAAACCAGACTTATTTTATGATGAGAAGTGGAAAATGAGGAAGATGGCTTTTCCCTTAAAACCCATGATAAATTTAAATCAGCTAATTAAGGCACACAAAAATAAAAAAAGGCCATCTTGTGTTATTTCCTGAAACTACAGATTTCTGAGTTTACATCTACTAATATAGTTCATACAAAAATGCTCACTTTGAGTTTGGCTCCAATGGATTAAAAGTTACATATATTTGTAAAAAAATATTTTATTGACCTCGACTTGCAGGACTGTCATATTATTATGTATAAGCTGATAAAAAATATACTTTGGCATCATGTAAGCAACAACAGGCAATGGAGCCACTGCCTTTGGAAACTGGACTGAGACTAGTGATCCACAGGGAGCACTGGTATTTTCATTGTCCTGGAGCCTGGGCTTCATGTTCTCTGAAATTATCCAGACACTCCTGGTCAATTCTGCACAGTCCACTGTGCACTACAGTTGCCTGCCAGCCATCCCACGTTGTTTTTTACATATAGTAACTTTTCATAACAAACTAAGTAGAATTTTATCCACTAAAAAGTACCATACACTAGGAAAAAATGTAACTTTCTGAGGAAGATGAAGAAGGCATTTCTTCCAATGCACTGCTACAATGGTAAAACTAGGTTAAGATTTAGCTTACTTCTCAGATAACACACTGCAGCAAAATCAGAGGGAATTTCTGCCTGCCAGGGGTGACAGAGAGAGATACTGCAGTCTGGTTTCCTTCTAATTGTTCTGTCATTCCAAGCATTTGTGTGAAGATTAACAAAGGAAAAAAGGGACGATATTTAAGTATGGATAAGGCTGAGACAGGAAATAAAAGGCAACCTTATTCCCCAGTTGACTGTTTCCTACATTCTTGTCTTTGTGTCTATGAATTTCAATATTCTGCTAAGTACAACTATGCTGTGCTATGATAATACAGGCTTTCAAAATACCAAGGACTAGAACATGAGCTGAGCCCCCATGTTTTATGATGCTATTTCCCTAGGCAGCCAGCTTACTTCACCTCATCTAGCCCCAGCTTTAGCAATAGAAGGAAATATTAAGAGTTCTATCATTGCCTGAGAGGTGAAATACATCTTTGAAGTTTCCATAAAGGCAGCAATGGAAATATTATAAAAACTTCACCAGGGAATTAAAAACACATTCTATATTTGTTTTTCAGGTTTAAGTGCAAGTGCCTGAGAGTCTGTTCCGAAAGTAACTTTCAGTAAAACATTATCATGCAATGGCTTCAAATATAATTGGAAAATCATTATTTTTCCCAGTCTTAATTTGCAAAGCAAAACAATATGTGATATAAAAACAAGGAAGAATAGCCAGATCTAAAATTAAATTATTTGAGCACAGTCTTTCTTGTTTGATAGCCTGAAAAATAAAATTGTCTTGACCACTGAGTGCTAAGGTCCTATGTGACAGTTAAGAAAGAGCATGGGTAATTGGTATCCTGAATCCATAGCTTACTACCATTAACATGAGTACTTATTTTTCAATTTCTAACAAAACTTCAATGTTTCAAAATTACAGTAGCAAACATTTGCTGTTCTAATGTAAGGCCCATGAGGGTGAAAACACATTTGTATTTCCCACAGATACAGATCCCACCTAAACAGCTCACGATACAGAGTACATGCTCAACAACTATTCCATAAATAAACATTACTTTCAGAAGTAAAAGTGACGAAGAGACAGCCTTTGTAGAACTCCTGTGCTTGCCAACTCATTCTTGTTTTCACTTTGTAAAATAAAGCTTGACCATTTCTTTTAAAGGATTTTTTATTGTGTTTACATTTCATAGCCTCATAGTTCTCCTTACATTGGTGATCTGCTGTTAGGGGTTGCGTCCCTACAAATTCATATGTTGAAGTCTGAACACCGAGCACTTCACAACGTGACCCTATTTGAAGATAGAGCCTTCACAGAGGCAATCCAGGTGGACTCTCATTAGGAAGGGCTTTGATCCAATGTGGCTGGTGTCCTCATGAAAAGTACACACGTGCATATAGAGAGAATGACATGTGAAAATGAAGGCAGAGATCACAGTGATGTCTGTCCAAGTGAAGGAACACCAAAAGTTGCCAGAAACTGGCCAGAATCTAAGGGAGAGGCATGAAATAGATCCTTTCTCACAGCTCTCAGAAGGAACCAACCTGGCTGACACCTTGATCTTGCACTTTTTTCCTCAAGAGCTGTGAGACAATAATCTCTGTTGTGTAAGCGATTCAGTTTGCGGGGCTTTGTTAAACAGCAGATGTAGCAAACTGACATGTCTGTATAAGATTTGTTTGTTGGTTATTTCACAGGAAATGCAATAACTATTCATAGCATGCCATAAATATTACACTATTTTTAATGAGAAAATATATTTTATTTAAAAACACTGTTATCCTTATCAAAATAAAGCTTATAAATTGGATTTTCTTCCATATTCATGATTTTTTTCTACCCTGGAAAGTTCTCCAGTTAATTTTTGAGAACTTTAATGAATAAATATAGTACTTTGCATATCAATGAATGTTTGCTTATGCATCAAATTTGCACATGTAAGAGAAGATACACTTTAAGAACACTTAAAATTCTCTGGTTAGTTTTGGGAGTCTAGCTACTAGGTAGAAAGCTTGCTTGCGAGTTCAATTGTTTCAAAATTACATTTAGCCAAATACAGAATAAGAATGTTCTGTAAACTAGCAAAAAATAACATAAAAATAAAATTAATATAATATAAAATGAAATAAGTGCAAAAATAAATATATCTTACATTTATAAAGGACGTTTCCATTACAAAATGTTTTATAAGTCCTTCAATTGTCACAAAAACTCTGTGGGCACTATCCTAGGCATTATTTTGGTCAATTGACCAAGACCTGGAGGAACTAGGTAGCTGTTGATGGTACAGAGTTTAGAAAGAAGGTAAAATGTAAACAATGTCCTCTTTTTGTAATTAGTGCTATTATATATTGCTATTGTGCATACATACTCTGTTTGTATAATAATAACAACACTAGTACTTTTAACTAACCCTACCCTAAAGTCTCTCAATGGGACTTGGCAGAGATATGTGTCTTCACTTCTAGCTTTGTTTAAATTTTAAGGTTTCAAATTAACTGCAATTTGAAAATGTTTGCTTACTTTCCTCAAAGGTCTCACAAGCTCAACACAATCTTTTTAGAACACAAATTCTTAACTTTCTGTCTTCTTTTGTACAATGCTTCAATAACGTTATTAAACTTATAAAATATCACTGTTTTAACTATTGATCTATTTTTGTTTGTGTGCTAGATATCTCACCCATGCTCAGCAAAACTTGCCTACAAATTTGCAGCTATGTTTACTCATAACTTAAATGTCAAATACAGGGCATGTAACTACCTTGAAATAAAGTGAGTTTAAAATGAGTCTGTCCACTTATAAAGTTGAAACAAATAATTAAATTGTATTATTTCAGAAATTTTATTTTTAAATAGTTTATTATCCTTGCAATCACTCTTCCTTTCTCATTAATAACTTTGAGAAATATTTCAAAATCCAATTCAAAACACCTATCATGCTTTGTAGTAAGTGCTCATCATTCAAAAGCATTTTTAAACATATATTTTCATTTGTTATTCAAAAATTTGAAGCTATTGCTAATATTTGCCTTTTAAGTGGTATTATTTAATACTTAAATGCAGAACTGCATGTAAAGGACAATTTAATGTTTTTGGTAATGTTTTGTATAACATAATCTCTCTAGTAATAAAAACTTGAATTTCTTTTCACCTCAATTGAAATGAAAAGCTAATTCTCCAAAGTTGATTTGATTCAGAGCATGTTTTATGATGACCTCCTGCAGTAAGTGAATGTACCAATGAAAATGGAAAACTCTAGAATGCCAGATATGGTCCTCTGTACTGGGGAATAATAATTCTTTACCAAAAATCGAAAGCATATAAATGACATATTATGCAAAAGTTCACACTCAGTCACTGATGCAATGCAACTGTAACTGGCTATCAAATCACTATTTCAGTGACAAAGCAGTATCTGTGGACAAACTTGTAGTATCATTATAATTAAAATAGCTACTAAATACCCAAATTTGCTTTATGGTGAATAGTCTGCTAGGAAAACCTCCTGTATGGCTCGAGTCTGTCTCCACACAGCCCCACATTGCATTAGCGATTCTGGCTGCAGTCCACCAGCAAACTTGCCGCCACATTGACACAGCCCTTTCGATTACCGTGGGGTTATCAGACCTTTGTCTTCATTTCACCTGATAATTCATCACTGAAAAACAGAAAGATCTTGAGACTCACTTCTGACTCTCTTCATTTTTTGTTTTCTTTATTTTTTCTTTCAGGACATTATTAATGCCTCTTATGTACAAAACCTTAGTTTATGGTTAATAGTAAACACACAAATAAATCTATTAGAGATCAGTATATAACAGAATAAGAAGTAGAAAACAGAATAAAAAACAAAAGTGAAAAAAGTGTTAGTGTTTATGCTCCACAAGATACAGTTTTTTGGGTTTTGTTTCTTTTTTCAGTATTGGAAGATGTAATCACATTTCTAAACTTCCCAATTGCAAACTCTTCTTAAAATTGTCCTGAA
This sequence comes from Anoura caudifer, assembly GCA_004027475.1. Lineage (NCBI taxonomy): Eukaryota > Metazoa > Chordata > Mammalia > Chiroptera > Phyllostomidae > Anoura > Anoura caudifer. Next base: position 66,090 of record PVKU01007372.1, read on the forward strand.
CAGATGATTTCTTGCAGTTTTAGTGATTACCATAAATTTAATGAAATAAATGAAGACATTTTTTTACCAAAGAATATTTAATTAGGAATCTTTTGCCCTGGGAATATTCCCAATTCACTGTAAGGGGAATTTCCTGCCTTCACAATGTAATACTGTTTTGATTTTCAGCAAGCTAGTTGCTCTCATACTAATGTTAATGCATTTGAGATGACTTTTGCACATGGAAAATCAATAAAAAGTGTAAATGCATTTCAGTAAGAAGCCTACAAGAACACTCTGCACCATGTAAAAGGTATCTAAAGACACTGTAGAAAGATTAAAATATGTCAACTATTAATTTGTTGTCCTGACTAAAATAGGCATTCATAGTCTTGCTCTTGTTAATAACATTGCTAATTATAATATTACAATCTTTCTTTGAATGTTACAGAATTTGTATACAATATATGTATTTTACACATCAAAAAAAAAAAAGGCTTTCAAAGCACAGATAACTACAAACCAACTCGGTAGAAAAACAAAAAATCATTACTTTGAGCTAAAACTCAGGGCTCACAGTTGCTGCTTCGGAATTATTTTCTTATGTGCCTTTCCTCGCACTGTGTGCAGCGGCTGTATCTGTTTGCTACCCTCTGCATTCGGTGCTTATTAAAAAACCTAAGTTACAGCCTTTGTTCAATAAACTTTTTTTTTAAATAACATCACATAAAAATGGATGTTACATAACAGCAAACATTTGGCTAAATAATATACTTTGAATCAGTTAAAAAGTCACACAGATTGTTCTTAGCTTTACTCACTGCCTTCAATGTCATTTCAGCCAGTTAAAAATATTAAGATTATATTTGAATTAAGTCACAAGGTGTCAAAACTGATGAAAATTTTATTTTAAAATAAATTGAACTGTATGTAAGATGCACTAAAATCTTGCAATAAAAATGCTGTGCCTCCATTTGATATAAAATAATTTTAACTACTTTACTTGTCAGTTCACATTTTCTATGATGTTTTAACATATATTAGTTATAAATAAAATTAGATATAGATAATGTATAACTTAAAATTTATTACAATATAGATATTAATATTCAAGTCATATGGGTCTTAATAATGTTTTTAATTATTGACTTTCAGAAACATGGAACATTTTCATTAATGATAAAGCAATGTGGGAAGGGCTGCTCACAGAAAATGCCTGGAAAGAATATACAGATGGTATGATTTTATTTCAATCATATTTAGTGAGAGCCTGGAACAGCATTAAAATCAAATACACACAGATCTACCAGAAAGAAGACAAGGAAAGGCACAGACATAATTAGCCTTTGAAATTGTTAAAAGATAATTGCAAGAAATTTACAAAAGTTTGAAACTGGGTCTTGAAATATATCTTCATTCGCATTTTAAACGGAAATCTCGTATTCCTCCCTAACCATCCCCATTAAAGAGAACTACTTACTTCTCAGAAAGAAAGCAGGCTGTGGGCTGCACAGCTGTGTTTTAATGTAAACTGGAAGGAAAGGAAGGACTAGATGACCTCTCGAAGTTGCTAGCTACACTAAAAATTCAGCTCAATTCTGAAAAAAATATTTTTTTGCAGTTTGCATCTTGTTAGCGTAATTGAGTTTCTTCTTTATTCCAGATAAGCAACAGAGCGCCTCTCTCTCTTTTTCCATCAGTGAGTTTCAGAACTTCAAAGTTCCTGTTTTATTGCTTATTAAATGTTTGTCAAATGAGGAGCTTGCCCTGGCCTGTTAATTGGTCCAGCTTCCCATATCCTATCACATTGACTTGGCCAGAAACGCAGCAAAATAAAGATCTTCTAATTAGTCATGTGGGTCTGTTACAAGTGAATTCACAGTGAAAATGTGCACAGAAAACATTGTAAATGCTTTCATTTTCTTTTCCTTTTTCTAAAATCTTAGCTCTAAAACCTACACTTAATAGTCATCAGTGGCAAAAAAAAAAGTATGGTAATTTTATAAAGTTTTGCCTAATTGGGAGGATTAAATACATATAGGGTAGAACTGAGGAGAATTTATATGATCTAGAAAAGATAGTGACTTAAGCAGAATTACACAAAGATATCCCCTTCTAAAAACATAGCTACGTAAGGTGAATTCAAAAGCATAATTTATTAGGCGAAAAGAAGGGAAATAAAAAGCACTCCTAAGACCTTTGCAGACAATAATAATAATAACATTGGTGAAAATGTTAATAATGCATCTAATCTTCGACACTTCTCTGGAAAGATATGGTGAAATTGATGCTAATGCAGCAGAATGGACTGTGACCCCGAGATCCCTCCATTCAGTTTTCTCTGGCCAGTGTTTATCACTTCTCTGGGATAGAGGTTCCCAAAATTCTGGTCTCAGGTAGCTAGTGACACAAGCATGGTGGGCATCAATGTATTGAAGAATATAACATTTATAAATAATTTATTTTATTTGAAATAAAAGTGTCTTTTTATTTTTCTTGTAGATTAAACAAGGCAGGTAATCTGCCGTGCCTTTCTAAAACTGGAACAGCTATTGCCGGTATGCCTGTATGCCTACATGCAAGGCAATCTCCCCTGAATATTATTGTTTAATGTTTATTATTAATCAAAGTTTACTTATATAAACACTGAAAGTCAGAGAGGACAAGTTACTTATACACGGTCACACAATATAGAAGTGATATTCGCATCTACTCTTATGTCAGCCAAACTGTAGTAATGAAAGCTCATTTTATTGTTGAGAACTTACTATAAGCCCAGTGATATTCTAAGAACTTTACACACATAAACGCATTAACTCTATACAACACTCCAGTGATGTGAGAAATATTATTGCCTCCATTTCATTGGTGAGAAAGTGAGACACATAAAGATAGTAAGTGTCCACTACTGTACATCTAGTAGGAGATAGATCCAAGATATGATCCAAGGCAGCCAAGCTAAAGTATCATGTTGGAGCCAACCTTGCTTTACAGCCACTTGTTTTTGTTTGTTTGTTTGTTTGTTTTATACAACCTTAAGACTGTGACATGATTGAAAATTTAAACTTTTCTGAGATGTAAGACATTTCTTTTCAGGAACATTTGGTAGCATTATAGATGGTATAACTATAAGCTATTTATGTGGTATACCTTAAGTTGTTCTTAAAAGACTCACTCAAAATATATAAATCAAGCTTTTGACTTCTTTTAAGAAGTTTTCAGAATATAGTAGAAAAACACAGGTTTTGATGCCTCATTTTATTCTGACAACAAATCCCATTGGCTCCAACTCTTTCAGCACCATACTAGGTGCTGCAGATACAGTTGACCTAGACCAGACCCACCAGCATAAAGTTTTCTATCTATTGCAGGGGACAGAGGCTCACATGGGAGTTATGACAAGTACAATGAAGATGGCAGACTAGTTCACATGGCTTTACCTGGCTGAGGTCTTCAGGAAAGCCTGAAAGCCTGCTTGAAAGGAGCTTCTAGGTCTGAGATCTGTACAATGAGTAGGAATTGACATGAACAAAGAGCACATGAGTGAGGAGTCTTGGGACTCAATGACACCTGAGCTACTAAAAAAAAGGTCAAAGAGCCTGGCTTGCAGAATAAACAGAAGGCATGTGCAACATGGGGCTGTAGAGGTGAGTGGAGGTGGGCACTTAAGCAATGCATGCTGTTTAGTTTACACTACCATATTGATACTTAGAACTTAAAATCCAGAGAGAGTCCATGGATTCCAGAAAAATGTCACCTTAATGGATCCATGTTGCATATATATATTATATATAATAATATATATTATTATATATAATATATATTATTATATATAATATATATTATATATAATAATATATATTATATATAATAATAAATATATATATAATAATAAATATATATATATATTCAACCCCAAATTAAAAGTGTTTCCTCTGTCTACTGGGCTAAGCTGTCTCTGGGGTCTAAAGCAGGTGGTGTGGAGGGCTCAAGTGAGACTTCTTGCCCTGTAAGAATCCAGGATGGCAAGAACTAGCACATTTCATTTCTTTTCTCCCAATGAAGATCCAAAAATGAGCCAGGAGACTTGCACTTCAAATTCTGAAGTAAGGATTAGTGTGAGCTTGAAAGAGAAGAGACGTGGAGGAAGAGAGGAAGGGCAAGTGGGTGGGGGAGAGTTTCAGAGAGAGAGAGAAAGAGAGAGAGAGAGAGAGAGAGAGAGAGAGAGAGAGAGAGAGAGAGAGAGAGAGATGTTGTATAGGGGAATCGGTGAACCCCAGAGGGTGGGCCTCTCAGTCCTTATCCTCTGCCTTTGGTAAACGAGAAAAGATGCCTATGTTGGATAGATGGTTAGATACAAAGCATCTCCTCTGGGCTGACAACCTGATAAGCTGATGGTGCCATCTGTATGGGAAATTAGGAAACCCTTCTTCCAGGAGAACATAGCCTAATGCTGAAGTGCAGGCTTGGGGAGGAAAACAACAGCTAGGTTTTTACTTGCATTTTAATCCCTTTGCAAAATCAATTATAAGTTGCAATCTTGTAGTGAGTGGAAAGACAGCTAAATATCCATGATTATCTTTGGGGAGATCTGGCTTCAGGAGAGCTGCAGAGAGTTGCAAGGTTCCGCAGGTTCTACCTGAACCTTGAGGGTTAGAGAATGACAACTGCGACAGCTGATGCCCTGACAGGGGAATGACAGCTCTTAGGTCTGTGGGCAGCTGGCCCTGGAAAGAGATACTGGTCCTACCTTCACTTAAGTATCTCAGCAGCTAAGCATGAGCCCCACTAAAACCCATGTTAGGGAAACAAACAGACAAAATCATAAAAGTCCATTCCAAATAAATATAACTATGTGAGGGGAAAGTGATAGCTTGAACAAAAATAAATAAATAAAAAAGACGAGCAAGGGCATTTGCTCGATTACAACATAAAAATATTTTCTGAAAATTGAAAACATTGTTTTTGAATTAAAATATTCTAGAGATGAATTGAAGGTCATGGCTGAGACCTGATTTATAAGCTTCAGAGACTGAGAATCTGAGCTGAAAGTCATAAAAGAAAAGAATTTGCAGGCAGAAGCAAGAGAACAAGTATATAAATTCACAAAACTAAAGAGTAGATGATGGAGAAAATAAACCAAATAAACCAAGATTAGGTAAAAACTCTAAACATGGTAAACAGGAAAATTCTATAATGGTAAAATGTTCAATTTATGAAAATGTAAACACTAATGTAAATAGCACTGAAATATTTGCCCAACATATTAATCCAAAAACTGTAACAAATACAAAGAATATGATAAATGTACAAGAATAAAGAACATTTTAGTAACTATTCCAAAATCTGACAGAACTAGCAGCTAAAAATCAGCAAAGACATGGTAGAATTGAGTAAATAAAATCATCAAATTTTATTTAATGAATCAAATAAACAACGTATACTTTTGGTTTGTCAGGAAAATATACCAAATTAAAAATTGTGTATTTAGCACAAATAACTACTAAAATTCAAAAAATGAAGCCACAGTTCATATCATATTACAAAATTTTAGAAATAAACATAAATTTATCTTCAAATACCTGATTCATTAAAAATTAAAAAACATGATCCTAAATATGCCTTGTGTCAAAGAATAAATAAAAAACTGAAATTGCTCATTCTCTAAAAAGCAATGAAAAGATAAAATACATCTTTTTATAGAATATATCAAACAGAATATAGAAAAAGATACTTTCAAAATGCCTGCAAGATTAAAGAAATGTTTTTTAAAACTGTTCAATTTAAGATATTTTACAAAAGTATAAACAAAAAATCAAAGAAGTAGGAAGAAATGATAAAAAACTAAAATTAACAAAACATAGAAATGAAACGATAAAAAACAAAGCTATTTTCTGTCAGTTCTACTTTACTGCCTATTTTACTTATGTTTATTGCTTTTACTTGATTTGATTTTATAGATTTGACTATATTATTATCCCAATAAAATATAGTAAAACAAAGAAACCAAAAGAGTGCAGCATTCAAAATTAGTGATGGTAAAAGAGATGTGACAATAATACATAATATTTTAAAAAGGACTAATGTTACTAATTACTAATGTCCCTAATAATTTGCCCAGGGCTGGACTGTGAACAGCTTCAACCATGTTAACCTTTCTCCACTGACCTCACAAGGAGGAGACTTGTCTAAACACACAGTGTGAGCACCAGAATGTAAGGTCCAGGAGTAGCCCTACATGTTAGGGTTTTTTTGAGATTTACACCAATTCTTCCAAGCTTAGAAATCATTTTATCAAACTAAAACTGGTTCTTAAATTTAATTTCAAGAATAAGTATTTTATCTTTCTAATACCTTGCGCTACGGCAAGTGCCTTGCCTTTTAAAAAGGTGGTACTAATACTTTAATTTATAAAAAATGTGTGAGGTTTTCAGAAGGCTTTCACAAGTATTATCTCATTTCATCTTGACAACAGCCCTGTGAGCTGGCAACAGCTTTGGAAACCTAATTCCTATTTTACACAGGGAGAACACGGAGACCTAGTGCAAACTTAAATGTGTAGATTTATTTCCATACACCATAGTTTGCCTCACGTTCCCTTTTCTCTCGCTTTAATCATCCTGTTAAATAACTTGTCATTCTTATTGTTAACCACCCAGGCTGTTACGAGATATTCCTGCTTCTTACAATATGACCCATAATTAGGTAATATATATATAATATATAATATTATATATTATATATTATATATAAAATAAAAAAACAAAATAAAAGTTAAAAAAACTGAGAAGACAGAAAAATCTTTTGCCGGTAAGTAGTTTAGAAGTTGTTCCCAAATTCCTATTTTCATAACAATGACCAATTTAATTCTTAATCATGCCTTCCATTGAAATCAAAACCTCCATTTTAATTACATCATTTCACCTTCTGCTCTCTATGATTTCAGGCTATTGATTTATCACTTAAACTATTTTTTGCAAGCTGATGTATAAATTTTTTAAGGCATACACTCTACTTTTCACCCTGTTTCCAGTTTTGGTTTGTGTTTTTATTTAGACACATACACCAAGGAAGGATGAAAGAGAGAGGTAAGAGAGAGAGAAAGAGAGCAAGAAAGAGAGGAAATAAGACCCTTGATAAAGCATTTTCTGAATCTCTCAGAGGAGTCAGTTGTTCCATTCTATATGCTAAACACATTAGACAATTATCTTTGCAATGAGACTCCTATTGTATAATTTTCTTTTTAGCCAAAGAGCTCACCAATACATTTACTCAAGGTATAGTCACAATTTACAACTCCATGTCAGGGATGTTGCAGTTTACAAACTTTTGAAACATTTTTCTTAGTGTAATGAAGGTGACTGTCTGGGATCCTAGCTGGAGGAAATCTTCAGCTGCTTCAGATTAGCAGCAACTATTCATACCCAATACTGGTGAAGGAGAAGATGCCCCTCTCAGGGTGGGGCATCCCTTATAGCCCCATCTTCTCATGGAATGTCTAAAAATGCCCTGGAGTATGAAGATGGAAAACAACCCATAGTGGATTGCAATGAGCCTAATTTTGAGATCACTCCTGTTAGACAATCGATGGTAACACGTAGGTTACTGTAGTTGTGGTCCTACCACAGAATGACATGCACACAGATTAAAATGTCATATACACCTTCTGTTTCAAAACTGCTTGGGTGCAATTGCAAACTGAGGGTTAATGGGAATAATGTTGAACAAAACTGAAAATACAAGGAAGATTGAGGGAAGAAAAAGATTTGTTTTCAAGATTTTATGTATTTATTTTAGAGAGGGGGAAGGGAGGGAGAGGCAGAGGGAGAGAAATTTACTAGGCTCCCTGACAAAGGACAAAACCCACAAGGCAGGCATGAGCCCTGACAGGGAATTGAACCAGCAACCTTTCAGTTTGTGGATGATGCCCAACCAACTGAGCCATACCAATCAGGGAGGAAATAAAAAAGATTCTAATCTCATAGAAGAAAATATACTTAATGGTGAATAATTTCTACTAGTTAAGGCAAAAATGACAGATCATGAAGAGCCCTGAATTCAATGAAATAATCAGTGGGGGACTGACAAAATTGGGGACATCTTTTACGAAGATTACTTAAAAAGCAATGGTTATCATAGACTTGGGGATAAGAAAATCAGAAGGTCAGTTATGAAGTTGCTATAATAAGGCAGCTAAGAGAAACTAGGGCAATTATCAGAAGACTGGAAAGACAAATATAAATGTTCCAGAGATGGGCCCCAATGGTTTTGCCATGACTCCATGCAATTATTAACCCCCTTATATTACAAAGGACGTTCTAGAAGAGCTAGGATTACACATGCTTATTCAAAGACCTATACTGAAGATTCTTGACTAGAAATCTGTCACTATTGGAAAACTGTCAGAATAAGTGCTTTGCTTCTGATTTCTATAAGCCCCTATTAAAGAATGCACCTATTAACTCAATGAATATTTACCAAATATTTACGAAGTGCTGTGCTTTTTTCTAGGCTCAGGGGCTCTAGCAGCAGTAAATCAAGCAGATGTTATTTTGTGCCCTCATGCAGCTTATCATCTGGAAGAAGGAAACAATACATATACATACATAGATTATATACATATACATATACACACATATATGCAGTATATATATATGCAGTATATTACAACAATACAATAAAACTTATAGTATAACAGAGCATGATAAGAACTATAGAAAAATAAAGACGGGAAAGGAGATAGTGTATGTCAGGAAAGTGGAAAGATGCAAATGAAATGGGGGACCAGCATCAGGGACAGGCTCACTGACTTGACCTCTGACTAAGGCCTTTAGGCAGAAAAGAAAACGATGCATGTGGGTATGGGGACAAGAGAATTTTAAAAGAGGAAACAGCCAGTACAAGGACCCCAATACAGAAGTGGTCCAGTGTGTTCAAACTAATGCGGAGAGAGCAACATGGCTGAAGAAGAGAGGGTAGAAAAAATATTTGTGGGAGACATGGTTAGAGTATTTTTGGTGCAAACTATGTAGGGAGTATAAGTCATTACAAAGACTTGGGATTCAGCTTTCACCCTGATGAAAGAAGGATCCCCTTTGGAAGGTTCTGAGCAGAGGAGTAATAGGATCTGATTTAAGTTCTATAAGAATTTGCTGCTAATACTGGACAATAGGAAGTGGAGTACAGAACAGGGCAATCAGCTGAGAGGCTATTGCTAAGAGAGGGTAATAAATAGATGGCATTGGCCTTGACCAGAGATAGTCATGGAAGTGATCAGAGGTGGTCAAGTTATGTATCTTTGCAGAATAATAGAAAAAAGACAAACTCTCCTTAGCCCTAGTTATTCATGAACAAAGTTATTTTGGTTATGCATATATCAAATAAATATTTGGGCCTCAAAGTGAGTTTAAATTTAAGAAATTATTTTAAGCCAGCCCATTCAGATACACCATCCCCCTGGGTCCCAGTCATTGGCCCACAGTCTCGAAATTTTCTGAGTCTGTTCTCAAATCAAGTATAATGCTGTCTAAACTGTATAGGTTGATATATGCACGCCGATCTGTAAAACATCTTCTTTAGCCAGGGATATTCCAGCATTCATGAGCATATTCAAGGATTTCCCAGCTGGTTCATCCTGTACTCTTAGAAGTCTCTTTTGCCCATTTTTCACATTTTGTACAGGTTCATTTAATTGAATTATATAAAGAAGATAACAGAGTATCTGACATCTAGAAAAATAGTGTCTGTTCTAAAGCTTTTAAAATGCAAAACTAATTTTTAAATTTAAAATAAAGCTTGCCAATGTCATTGATATGAACTGCACATTGTGATTAATGAACTGCAAGCAGGCATACTTAAAGAGACAGCCAGTTCTGGGCCATTTCTGAGGTTAACAAAGGAAAAGCTTGATAAGAAAGCTGATATTCATAAGGCTAATTTAATGTGCAATATTAATATGTATATATTCTTACATAGAGTAAAAATTAATAATGATATAAATTTTTATTAATTTAAGTTGTATACTTTCCTTAAGGAACAGCTAAAGGACACACTTGTATGGGGTGTTCAGCAAGGATTTCTAGTAAATTTATTAACTGAAAAACATTTATTTGCATTCCAATTCCAAGTGTGAGAGTAAGCATACTCCGTCATGTCTTTTCCAGCGAATGCAGCTACACATCTTGAGCAGAATGTGTGGATTTGCTGAGGGCTCTGAAAATTAAATAGTAGCAGGTATATGGGGGAGATAGCAATTTGAAGTAGCAAGAAACTATGGTGAATTTAGCTCTTTTTCTTTTTCTTTACTGTCCCTAGCCTAATGTCATATAGCTCCAAACCTGGAAGTGGGTCCTGGGGTAAGGACAGAACTCTAGAAGAAGTTATCCAGTCCTGCTTCTTCTTTTCTCTTTTCTTTTTTTAATTGTTCAGGCACAGTTGTCTCCACTTCCCCCCTCCACCCATCACTACCCCCTCACCCTACCTCCAACCCTCAGGCATACCCACCTTTGGCTTTGTCCATGGGTCCTTTCCCCCTTCTTTTTCCTGTTATCCCCCTTCCCCCTTTCCCCTGGTTACTGTTGGTCTGTTCTTTATTTCAATGTCTGTGATTATTTTCGCTTGCTTGTTTGTTTTGTTGATCAGGTTCCACTAATAGGTGAGATCATATGGTATTTGTCTCCCACTGCCTGGCTTATTTCACCTAGCATAATGGTCTCCAGTTCCATCCACACTGCTTCTAAGCAATCCTATAGCTATAAAAGTTGCATCAGCAAGGGGACCCCATAGGAACCAAAATTATCAGAGAGTAGAATCTTACTATCCAATTGGTGGAGCTCTGTAGTCAAAAGAGTGAACTGAATTCGTTTAAAAATTTTCCCTGTAATTTTGTCTTGGCCCCATATGTTGGCACAGCCATGGAAGTGTGTACCAGAGTGGGGTAACTAAAAGCTCAGCTTTCTGGCAAAAGGACCAGAATGGGAAGCCCATAGGATACCAGAAAGTACTGGGGAAATTGCAAAGAAAGCACAGGAAAGAAAGCTCATAAAGTTATTTATAAAATCCTGGGCTCCTCTCCCAGAGCTGTGCGTGCGTGACTCTGATCTTAGCCAGCAAACTAGACTTTGAGAACTCAACTAACATAATACCTCCTGGCCTATATAGACCACGGGGTGGATAGCTCTGCAGTGAGTGAATAGTACGGCACAGGCTTTAACTGAACTGACATTGAAACCACGGCCACACTGAAGCCAACTGAGCCATCATTTTTTCCCCCACAAATATGGAACCAAGGCTTGGCTCCATACTTTGTAAAAATGAAAAAGCTTCTTTACTGGTGAATAGCATAGTCTAACAGAGTAGTTACTCTATCACAATACAGCTGATAGTATTTGATATGATTTATTCTATGAATACAGTAAACTGTTCACCTCTTATCTGTTAAAATGTTCACTTTTCCTTGTTTATTTTTAAATAAAAATGGACACTTATTAAAACAATATTAAGACATATACATGTTTTGAATAAAGGAAAAATTACTTAAAGATTTCTCACCCATTTCCTTCATCTTTGCTAATTAGTACAAAAGTTTTATTCATTTTTTATAATTTTTAAAGTTACTTTTATAGTAAAGGTCATTTATGGATATTTTCTGGTTGTTATTTTTATTTTAGCTATGCATGGAGGAGACTGTGTACAAGTTGTTACCATTTGAAATGCTAATGCAAGGAAAATTTTTGGCAAATTCATTTTTTACCTTTGTGCATATATTTCTCTTTATTAATTAACAGATTGAGGCATAATTGACAATGCAATGAATTGTACAAAACTGTACAGTTTAACAAGATTTGACAATGTATAGCTCCTACAATCAAAATGGTGTATGACGCATAAGTCTATTCACCTAAATACCACCACAATCAAAATGGTGACTAGATGCATAAGTCTCAAAATCTTGTCCCTTTTATAATGCTACCCTCAGGCACCTCACTCAGCCCTTTCCCTAGGCCACCCGTGATCTGCTTTCTGGAACTATACATTAGTGTGCATTTTCTGGAGTGCAGGTATACCTCAAGATAAATTTATAAACCACAAGTCACCATGATAATGTATTACTAAATTGACAATTAAGTGACAGATATTTCCAACTTGCTTCAAAAAGTCTATATCAACCCATTTCTTCCACAGGTACAAGAAAGTTTGTTTTGCATATGATTGCCTCTATGGAGTTCTATTAAGTTGTTTTTATTTTTTCTGTTCTAAAGGAAAGAAAGATACAATGACCTTGCTGTTTTTTTTTTTCATTAAGAATAAAGAGAGATTTTGTTTCATTTTGTTGGAAATTGAGGTTTATTCTTATAAAAATATATTTTTGATTAATAAAAGCACTTTTTATCTTACAAAAGTAAGTTCTTCACTGTTACAAATGATTTAACTGATTTTTAAAAATAATTTTGGTCTTTTTCTTCTGACAATATAAACATTTTTATTTTAGTATATAATAAAGGTATTACATCTGCGATGGCTGGTGTGGCTCAGGGGATTGAGTGCCAGCCTGTGAACTGAAAGGTCACTGGTTCAATTCCCAGTTAGGGCACATGCATGGGTTGTGGGCTATGTCCCTAGTTGGGGACATGTGACAGCCAGCTGATCCATGTTATCTTTTGCTTATTGATGTCTCTCCTCTTTTTCTCCCTCTTTTCCCCTCTCTCTAAAAATGAATAAATAAAATCTTTTATTGATTCAGTAGAACCAAAAGATAATATTTTTTCCACAAGGAATTTAAGGATAACTGGCATGCCTTAGACAAACAAATAAACAAACAAATAGGAAAGATTCATTCGATAATTTTAAATGTCTCCCAAAATAAATAAATAAATATCAGAGGAACATCACTAAATATGCCTATAAGCAAAGAATAGATGGTTTATCTAAGAAAATCTCAAAGCACAGAATTTATACAATAGAGCATATATTATATAGCTATTGAAAATTTCTTCTTACAAAAATATTAAGTGGTCAAAAATTGCATTGCTTATAAATTTGACTAGATCTTTATATAAAAATTAATGTAGATACACAGAGTTTCTTTTCTACATTTTACATCCTATTTGTTCTGTTTATATACTTAAATGAGTATTTTAAAAAATAAGTTAGAGTAATGTATTTTAAAATTAAATCAATATTTGCAAAATAAATTATGATTTTACTCTTAGCATAAAAACTATATTCTTTGAAAAAATTACACTTTTAAGCAGAACAGAGGTCATTATTCATATATCTTTAAAACTTCTTACATAGCTTTTTTTTTACTGTTCTGTTAGAATAATCTTCCAAGGAAGATACTATTCAACAAGTTAAGAAGTGAGACAAGTCAACTAATAACTAAAGCAGAGGTAATTCATGAGTAAATATATGCAATGGTTTTAAATTTCCCAATAACAAGTTTAAGATGTGGAATTTATTAAAATTTTGTCTCAAATATGTTTTTATAAGCAAAAATATATTACATTTTAAATTAGAATATTTCATTAAATTTTCACTTGTCATTTTCAAAATATCTAACAGTACTAAGTGAAATTTCACTAAAAAATTATCAATGTCTGAAACACCTGGCTGAGAATAGCTTATGAATATTTCAGGATATTTTTATTAATCACTTTTTATTTTCACTCTGTATCTCCTATAAATAATATTCAAAGTGAGCACAACTTGATACATTTGTCATGGAAAGTCTAGCTAATCACAGTATTTAAATTCACTTTCATTTCTTCTTTAAAATTGCCAACATATTTTGGTGTGTGGAGTTAAGGAACATTAAAATGTTTAAATTAATACCACAACTAACATTATGATCCTAATTTAAATTATATTGAGCCTAATACACTCTGGAAATAACATCATTGATTAGTATTGGTCATGCTAACTGGAGAGATTGGGTGATGATGCTTTTAAAACTGCTTGAAAGACTTAGAAGAGACTTCATGACAAAAATCATCAAAGGCATTATTTGTTTCAAGAAATTTGGCTTTTTCCTTAGAGCTTCAAGTTATGAGAGGAAGAGAGGAGCAAGCAGTGCTTGTAGGTGTAGGGCTGAGCTTGTATTGGTTATCGGGGCCACATTGACTGCTCTGGACACAAAGTAAAAACATTTTGATTTTTTAAAATGGAAGGCCCATATTTCTTAACCATTACAAACCATGGATTCCCTGTTTTTTTCCAAGACAGAATAACATTCCATTGTATGTATATACCATATTTTCCTTATCCATTCACCTATCTGTGGACATTTAGTGTGCTTTCACATGTTAGATACCATGAATAGTGCTACAGTGAACTTGGGTGTATCTCTTTGAGATCCTGGTTTCAATACTGTTGCATAACTACCCAGAAATGGGATTGCTAGATCATATATTAATTCTAGTTTTAATGTTTAGAGGAACCTCCATACTTGTCATAGCAGTGGCTGTACCATTTGGCTTTTCCACCAGCTCTGTACAAGGTTACTGTTTCTCCACATTTTCACCAACAGTTTTGCCTTTTGCCCCTTTGTTTAACAGCCACGCTGAAGAAATTCCGCAACAGGCAACAATATGGATGAATCTTGAGGACATTAAAGCTAAGTGAAATAGTCCAGTCACATAAATACCAATACGACATGACATCCCTTATATGAGGTCTCTAAACTCGTCAAATTATAGAATGAAAGAGTAGAAAGATGGTTTCCAAGGATTGTGGGGAGGGAGAAAGAGAAAATTACTAATCAACAGGCATAAAATTTCAGTTAAGATGCTGAATGAATTCTAGAGATCTGCTGCACAACATTGTCCGCACAGTCCACGTGCTGTAACGTAAACTTAAAAATTTGTCCAGAGAATAGATGTCATGATAAGTGTTCTCATCACAATAAAAATTTAAAATTAAATTAAAATGTAAAAGTATAAGCATGGTCTCTCTATTGTTCTAAGTCCATCTTCTCTATATCCCTTCCAGGCCCCCCCCAAAAAAGGGGGGCTATTTTTTCAGCAGTTTTTATAAAGAAAATAAAGATATATTGAAAATGCTTTTTATGTTATATACTCCCAACTCCTCCTTCAGAGAATAAGACACTTTCTCCATGTCCCAAAGTTAAGAATCATTGCAGCAAAGCTTGGGGAGATCATCATTTGTTGAACAAATACTTAGTAGGTATTACTAAGTACCATTTAAGCAAGGATTTTGCACAAAAGAAGATATAAGCAGATATGAGACAGCCACATTCCTCTCTGGCAGCACTTGAAGACAGGGCTACAGAAAAGAGATCATTAACTGTTTACACAGGTGAAATAGGTCACCAGAGGAGAAACATGAAACATTAAGGAAAATACCGCTAATACAAATATGTGAAGTAATGTGAAATAGGTAGCTGTTATAGATGTTCCTAAAATTGAAAGTTTTGGTCTGGGTATTACGCACAAAACTTTGCTAGCACTTATTTTGGTGTTAAAGCCCTCTTGGGCCTCCAAAAGTAGGTGAGTGTCCGAGTACCTCCATCTGGTACTTCCTCTGCTACTGGGCAGCGCATGTGTTGGTAACGCTGGGTTCTGGGAGAAGGGATATGGGCTGTTGATTCTTGTTTCCAACCAGCTGTCACAGTTTTCTGACCCGGTATTAAATTAGGTGCTCACAACTCCCTATATCACAGATTAACATTTTGAACTTAGTTTTGTTTAATTGGAAATGTATCATCTTAGATAAATGAAACATCTCATCTGCGTTTCCCATCCTTAACAGACTGCCTGGGTCCTTGGTACTCTGCTGAAACTCAGTAAGGCTGGAAAAGGCAGCCAAAGGCAAGGAGAGGAGGGCAATGTTAGCTCCTTGTACAAAAGGTCTTAGGTTCATATGTAAATAATCATCCCCGGAATCTTCCACTTCCCTAAGGAATAGTCTATATCCAGTTATACCTTGAGGCTACATGATTTCCTGCATCCTTTTCATCTTTAAAAATGACATTGCCATTCATTTTGAAACCATTTGACCTCCATGCACTATACCAAGGTGATGAGAGACAAAGAGAAGCATTGAAGATTGACTATCCCATACCTGGACGTGTTACTTTTTTTACAGCCTAGGAAGTTAAATGGGAAAGGATGTGTACCTGTGGTTTATGTTAACATTTCCTTTACAAACCCTTTGGGAGGCTATTAAATGTGCTCATTAAATTCATTAAAGTGTGAAGCAAGCAAAAACTTTATATAGTTTCTGGCTTATAGTGAAAAAAAGTTTTATTTATTTCATATTATAATTAAACGGTTAATCAATATTTCTTTTAGAGTGTTTTGTTCATACAAAAGTATGCTACTATATTTTAAAGTATACATGGAAATAAAATAAGCTGATGCATTATCACAAATGTGTACAATAACTCTGGAATAATATCCTATTTTTAATTGTCCTTAAAATCATATTGAGCTACTTTAATACATATTCTATTGATGTTTGCTTAAAGCAAGAAAACTAAGTATATAGGAGGAAATAAATTGCCAGCTGCATCCTAATTTCTGTGATTCTAAAAATAGTTATGTTTACATATAGAAATATAAACTTAAAATAAGCTTAATGTGGCCTCTTCTCTTAGCCATGTATAAAATGAGGGCGATAATGGTACTTTTTCAAAGAGTATAACTTATATACACTTTTTTGGTAGAAGAAAATGCATAAAAGTACTAATTAAAAATTAGTAAACTGGCTCTAGGTATTGTGTTCTGACTTTGGAAATCTGAAAAATATGGATGTAATATACAGAGAGAGTTGAAAATGTATCGATATAATATATACAGATTGCAAAAAAATATGTATGTATATATATTCATTCTTGTTCTTCCTTTCCCCAATCATGAAAAAGAATATATTTAATATTAAACAATATTAATATAGACATTTGATATATAGGAAGTAAATCTATTATCTTTAGCAACACATTTCTATGATTTTGCTTCTGTGATTTTTTAGATAGATACTTCTACTAGTAGAAACTTTCAAGCGACCTAGGACAGTAATGGTCACTGGATTTTGAAATCAGTTTTTATATGTCTTTTTGATCAATACTTTCTATGAAACACCAAAGGTTTTCATAGCTTCCATGGCAACCATGAGTTTTCTGAATTTGGCTTCTGGTTCTAAGCCCTTTATCGCTTTCAATCATGTATAGAAATAATTACTTCCTTATGGTCCAGTCAGATATATTAGCATGGTTATAGAGATGTAAAGGGAATTAAGACAAAAACTAGCATTTTATGACATGTAAAATACAGTCACATATAATATGACATTTTAAAAATAAGATAAAACCTTATAGAATACAAAATATATTTACAGTAAAAAATAACATTAGGTTTTTTAATTTGAATTTCTTTTTCTTTTTTAATTTTTTACTCTATTTGTCGTTGTTCAAGTACAGTTGTCTCAATTTAATCTATAATCTCAGATATCTTATTCTCATTCCTTTATGACAAACCAGTTTGGAAATATATAATCATTTTTTAAAGAATTTAAACAACTTATAAACAAGGCTTAAAGCACATCACGGGGGCATTCATTGTAAACCCTATCTATGTGAGATAAGTATTTTAGAAACTGAACTGTAAGACTTTTCAAATTGCATTGCAGAGATGAGTAACCTTTGACATCTGCAGCTATTTTGAGTGGCTTTATAGCGAGTGTTCAAATCATAGCACATAAAAATGTTGAGGCGCACATTCAAGGGCAGCACAGTTCTCTTGTTATCCTCATAAAGGGAGAGAAACAACAGCCTCTTTGTTGAGTACTTAAGCTGGGAGCAGTGTCGAGAGAAATGGAAAAGAGGAAAAAACAATAGGAAGAACAGTAACAAACCTTGGCTAGGCTTTGGAGTCCAAGGTCAATGCTCTGAAGCCTCCCTTTTCAGAGAGTGGTCTGAAAATGTGTGAGCTACTGAATTCTCAAGCATCTCCAAGTATCTCTCAGCTCTGCCCGTTGGAACACTGTCATGGCGGTCAGTTGAGGGCGGAAAGGAAGGCTCATCTGGTTTCCAGTTCTCCCACGTTACTGCTGACAAGCATTAACTGCGTCTAGAAGGAAATCAGGCATGATTCTTGCAAACTGCACGGATTTTATCTAGTGGTGAAGAGGGAGGAGAAGGACACTGCAGCATCTCTATTTCAAGCACAGTATGTGAAAGCCACTACCTGTCCAAGCTGTTTCCAAAGCTGCTGCAGTTTGCCTCCTTCACAGGATGGTTGTGAAAATTAAAAAGCAGGTGATAGTACATTTGGCAACTGTAAAATAGTCCGCGAATAAAAGGAACTCTCCATAATAAGAAAATGTTGTTTCCAGTAAAAATTCTCAAAAATGTCTTCAGGTGGTATTACCTCATCTATAAACCACATTAATTTCCCCTTTAGATAGCCATCATATTTTCAAATAAATGTGTAGAATTAAGAGTTCTAAAATGGTAAATAGGTAATAAATAAGTAAATAGGTAAAAAGGTAAATGGGTAATGTGAGTGTTGAACCAAACCTTGTGTATTTTCCTTCGTTAGTTGGGATGAAGAAGAATGTGAAATATCTGGGTATATTTTATGATGTGGAAGAACCATAACTAGCATGAGTTAAATCCACAAACAAAGGAATGGACTGTGCTTTGTCTTTGGGGTAATTTTTAACAGGATCAGTTTCTGGCTGTGAGAAAACTTCCCCTGCAGAAGTAACTGCTGTCTCTCCCCCAGCTGGAAGACCACTTCCCGGGCTCTCTGGGGCTGCTTTTCCTCAGAGGAGCCCTGCCTGTCCCTGCCCCCAGTTAGTGTGTGCCAACTGCAGTGGCCGACCGCAGTGGGTGCCACTGCTTGCCCTGCAATTTCCCACTCAGTCCCCTTTGGATTGCCTTTGTTATGCTTATGGGAGAGGACAAAATAGGCATTTGTATATCGATGCTGTCGTCTTATATAAATACACATGCTAAGGCCTTCAGAGTGCCAGATTTCCAGATTAAAAAGACAAATTAATGATTCAATTACACAAACATATTTCTTATATATAGACTAGTTTTACTTAAACATTTACCAGGCTCGATTAGCTTTACTCCTTTTTCTATATTATTTTACCTCAGAGTTGAACACACTTTAAAGGCATCTTATGATATACTAGAGCTTTAAATCATTTTCTTCCTATATTTAAAAAAATGTATGCCATCTATACACAGCTGCTTCCAAACAAAATAATCCTGTCAGCAAATTGGCCATCTTACCTTTTCTGTCTGTACTTCAGCAAATACATAGTAAGCCAAGTTCACAGACAGTGACATGAGTGGGTCTGGATGATTATGGATTGTGTGTGTGGATGTGTTTGTATGTGTTCAGTGACAATGTTCCCAGATGAATGGATACCAGCCTGCAAATATGTTAACATTGCTTTTCTATTTCTATGTAATTTTAACCCATGGCTAATAAAGGAAAGTGCAATCAAATAAAATTATAGGGAAAAGAAAAGGCATGAAGAGGTTAGATACCCCTTAGGCAGAAATAATGACCTCAGTTACCATTGTTTGCAGTCAAGGGGCACCCAAATATCATGCACGGTCACTAATTTATTCAGCAACTTATTTTTAAAAATAAAAGATAACTCTTACTGACTTTTTCTTATGGACCTCCCCCAAACACACACACACAGTCTCCTCATACTTACAGCCTCTTTAAATAAGGAGCCAGGAATGAAGAGGATGCTGTGGCTTTAGTATGGTAGGTAGACTATACTGAAAGCATGGCACATCCCAGCACCCTGAGAGAAGGCAATCAATGCCTTCAGCCCATCTCAGGGGAATAGAAACTCATTAAATGTTATGTAGCCTATATCCCTTTCCACAAAATCTTTCAACAACTTCCTATTTCACCTCTCTTCCACTGTTAGATATTAGCCATGGGGGCAGGCAATCACTAAGACGGATGGCCATCTGCCTCCAATTCGGAGGCAGTGTCCTCAAGGATCTCATCAGATAATGTTACAGAGAGCTGCTTAGCTGACCCCAGAGAATTTGCAAACTCTCTTTGGAACCATGATGATGTTTGTGGCATCTGGGTGTGAAAACCAACCAAGCAGTCCTCCTATGTTGATCAAAACATAGACACAAGACTTAATAAAGCTGATGCATTGTAGACAAAAATGCAATGGGTGAAGGTATTCATTGACATTTACCTCTCTTACTGCCTAACTTTTTAAAAATAATCATTTTTTACTTGACTGTTTAGAAACAGAATACATTTTGAGACAGGCATTTTGATACAGCCAATTTAATAAAACAAGAAAGAAATGACCTGGTTAAAGCATTAGATTTAGATTTCATTTCCTGTTCCTCAAGTACCAAGGATTTTACTTTATGGCTTACTTACAAACATATATGAATTGGATGTTACTTTTATAAGAAGACAAAATGAAGATACATGTTAGAATTGCAATATATGTTAGTCTTGCAGGGGGTATAAGTTTTGTCTCCCAAATTTTCAGTTTAAAGACATTTCACAATATATATAATCAGTACACTGAGAGCTAGTTGTACACATGTAATAAAAAAAAAAAGTGCATGTTCTTGGCCATTTGGAGGTGATAATAAGCAATCCCATTGTGTTTCAAATACCACTTAAACTAAAGTGTATGGGAAAAATATAAGAGCATTTGAAATAGGAGAGAGAAGATGGTAGCATGGTGAAAGGACGTACATACCTCTGCCTCCCCCACACAGGTCTTAAACTGGGACATTTTTCAATGCAGCACAGCAAACAGACACCAGAAACACAGCATATTTGAAAACAGATTATCGAAAATTGCAGTGGACATTGAAAAACCGGACGGTAAGGAGAGTACTCTGGCGGTGCGGAGACCAGGGCAGGGGTCTGAGAAACCGGGCCAGGGCTGGCCGTAAGACTCTAGGGAGGGAGCTGGGGCAACTGCTCCCCAAACAGCCAAGCAGGGACCCAGCAGCACCAGCATAAACCTGGTCACTTGTAATCTCACAGACAGGAGTTAAGATCTCATAGCCCCGGGAGGACTGAACGTGGGAGCTGGAGCGCGCACCTTTGTCTGCGCCCACACGACATTGTAAAGCCAGCCGCTCCCTGATCAGCCAAACAGGGACCTGGCAGCTCTGAGACCAGGGTGAGGGCTGAGAAACCAGGACAGGGCTGGCCGTAAGACTCTAGGGAGGGAGTTAGGGCATCCGCTCCCTGAACAGCCAAACAGGGACCCGCCACGCTGGCATAAACTGGGTCGCTTGAAAACCCACAGAGAAGAGTTAAGATCTCATAGTCCTGGGAGGATTGAACGCCGGAGCTGGAGCGCGCACCTTTGTCTGTGCCCACGCGACATTGTAAACAGCTGCTAGGGGATCGGTGCATCAGCGTGCCCAGGGAGACCCGGCGCGACACGGCGCGCAGTCGCTGGGCACCATAGGGGTTGAACCCTGTTCGTGGGACAGTTGGAACCTGTGCAAGGAAGACTCAGGGAACATCGGGACTTGTGGGCGCGCGACCACAGTTTACGCCTGAGTCCCTGGGCAGAGAATCTAAGGACACCTCTGAGGACAGTAGGCCAGAGAAAACTGAATGCTGAACAAGGGGAAAAAAAAAAAAACCAATACGGTCACCCCTCGGCCACTACAGTCTTCAAGACCAGAAAAATCAGCTTGGCAAGATTGATAACAGCAAGAATTAGTGGTTTTGGTGTTTTTAGGTTTTTAAATTTTTTTGTGGGTTTTTTTTTCTCTTTTTCTCTTGTTCATTATTTTGATCGTTTTTACCCCTCAACTCCTTTTGGCTTCTCAATACTTCTTTCTTGTTTTACTCCTTCTTCCTTTCTTCCCAAGCTTACCACTCCTTCCTGTCTTTTTTC
The DNA here is from genome assembly GCA_004027475.1 of Anoura caudifer. NCBI lineage: Eukaryota > Metazoa > Chordata > Mammalia > Chiroptera > Phyllostomidae > Anoura > Anoura caudifer. The sequence goes on from PVKU01007372.1 coordinate 87,963, forward strand.
TCTTTTTCATTCTACTTTTCTTTATTCCCTTTTCACTTTTTATTTCCTTTTCCTTCTTTTCTTTCCTTTCCTTCACTTTTCTCTTTTTTAAACACATACAAGTGAGACAAAAACAAAACAAAACAAAACAAAAAAAGCCTGGAACTGTGGAAAGACCAGAGTTGGCCAAAAGAAGGGGCATTTCAACAGCTGAGACACTGGAAGCAGTGAACACCAGGATACCTGAAGGAGATAACACCATTGAATTTCACAGGCATTCTGCCACGGAGTTCACACCATAAACCCAGGGAACCAGAACAAACAAATTTAAGAAGCTGAAGCTAACAAGAAGAGTCTCACAAACAATGGGAAGACAAAGAAACAACCCCCAAATGAAAGAAAAGGAGGAAGCCCCAGAAAGAATGCTAAATGAAATAGAGGCAGCTCAACTATCAGATTTTGAGTTCAAAGCAATGGTGGTCAGGAAGCTCCAAGAGCTCTCAATGAGCTACCAAAAACTACAAGGAAGCTACGATGAGCTCACTGCAAACTATATCAACATGAATAAGGAAATAGAAACTATCAACAAGGGCCAAGAGGAAATGAAAAATACAATTTCTGAACTGAAGAACACAGTGGAAGGAATGAAAAGCA